>BQNB010070195.1:3415-33212 GCA_026074375.1 Tanacetum coccineum
TGAAAGTTTGAAGCGTAGTAGGATTCCAATAGTTAATTCCATTGGAACTTGAAGCAAGGTCATGAGGATTTCATAAAAACTAAGTATCTACCCTTGAATGTTCTTAGGTGGTTTGGTTAATGTTATATTTTGAATAAACTCGAAGTCCAGCTGATTCTTCAAAAAAATTGAGCTTTGTAACAACTCATAACTTAGTTCCAAGACAGTTCTTGTTCATGTAGTTGGAGGTTATTTTTATGAATGACGTTGTTACACAACTTAAGGTTTTGACGAGTTTCCTCAATGACGAGCGATGTTCATGTAGTTGGATGTTTATTTTTGCTTAGAGTTGTTATGTTGCTACTAGTACCCTTGTATGGGCAAGCGAAGTTGTGAGCAGTAGGTTTCCGATTATAAAAGTTAGACGAGATTCAAAGCGTGGCCCTAAGTTCACGTGGGAACGTGAGGACCATAAAAAAGCTAAGTATTTCCTGATTGTTTATTGATGATAATGTTAAACCTACCAGTTAAATCTCGGGACGAGATTTCCTTAAGGAGGGGATACTGTGACAACTGTGTTTTGAGTAGGTTAGTCAACCATTAACATTGACTTGAGTTTCACTATGTGTTATGATAATTATGTGTTTATGTGTCTTTGTGAGTTTTCGGTTACACAAATTCATGAGCGTTTGAGCGTCTTCTCATAGTTGATTGTATGTCTGAGGGTAGCTCATGGATTATTTCATTATGTTACATTTTTGTGACAATGAAAAAGGAGAAAATTTTTTTTGTGTGTACGTATTTTTATGTTTGTATTAAGTATTTAATAATAGGAATTTAGTGAGGATAGAAAACTTGGTTTGAAATGTTAGTTAATGAATTTTGGTTATTATTAAGTTGGGAAATTAAAGTATGATAATTGAATTTATTTTTAGTATTTAAACTTAGTTTTATTTGAGAATGTCTATTAAAATAAAGGGTTTTATAAAATAACAAATTAAAGGGTTTTTGTGGTAATAAAATAAAAAAAATAACCAGGTTGTTTGGGTCGGTTTTTAAAGTAGAAGGAAATATATAAGGAAACTAATTTTAGTAAAGTAGGATTCTAATTTGTAATTATTAAATCTCTTTTCCTTCATAAAATACTAAACCCATACCACTTATGTTTTTTTAAAAACCGGTATCTGAACACCAAGAGAGAAGAAAAAAAAGATTTTTTGATTCAATTTGGTGATTTAATGGTTTCACGATTATGGATCAAGGTATGTCTAAAAACTTTAATTGTTTTAATTTTCTTTTTAATTCATGTAACAATGAAGTGATGGATAAATTAGGGTTTCATAAAATCTGTAAATTAATGATGTTAAACTTAATTAGAAGTGTTTAGGGTTTAATTATAATCATATTGATGTATTCGGTTAGAGTTAGAACGCGATAAAATTGAATTTAGGGTTGAGCAGAATTTTAAGTCATCTTGTTCGAATGTTATCTCATGATTGGTAACGATATTTTTAATGAATCTTATGTCTATTGATAAGTTCAACGAGTCTAGTTTCCATAAAATCTGGCCTCGAAAGTTTTTAAGGTGGGAAAGTCATTCAAATGTTTGTTACACTAAAAGTTGTCAGATTAGTAAATACGGGTCAGATTTAGGTCAGATTTAGGTTATGTTTGTGAGGGTAAAACCTATACTTAAAAGTGTAATTAAGCTTAGACCTTCTACAGTAGTTAAGTTCCATATGTCTATGGATAATCATGTAAAAATTAGCCTCTGAAAGCATGTCTAAGTATGGTAGTTAGAGTGATATATTTTAGTGTGCAATCAAATCCGAATTAGGACAGTTTTTAAGTTTGATTTTATTTGAGTTAGTTACACATATAAGTAATACTTGGGAATCACAAGGTAGTTAATATACTCATAAATTAACATGGGTGATTTTTGGTATAATTTATGAAGGTAATTAAGTAAGGGTTTTGGGTACGTAAAGAGATACTAAAATTCTGCAATTCTGAGTTAATTGTAAGTAGCTAGTGTAAAGTGTTAGTAAGATGGTTAAGGTTGGGCATGGTGTCGGGGTGACCCATGATGGTTAACTAAACCCTTATACATCCATCATATGTGTGTTACGTAGACTAGAGCTTTTAACTTTGTCGCGTGTAACCGTGCTTATTTATTTGTATAGTTTGCTGTATAGAATTGGATGCTGCGTTTTGAGTATCCGAGGTGAGTTTCAAATAGTCCCATTTATAATTTTTCTTGGGTGGAATGATGCAAAATATGTTTCAACAAAAAAAACTTTTTTTTTTTTTTTTTTTTTTATTATGTGATTATCTATGTTCAAGTTACTCTAGACATTTAGTAGCTATTTATATGTAATGTGCTG
Source organism: Tanacetum coccineum (assembly GCA_026074375.1). Lineage (NCBI taxonomy): Eukaryota > Viridiplantae > Streptophyta > Magnoliopsida > Asterales > Asteraceae > Tanacetum > Tanacetum coccineum. The sequence goes on from BQNB010070195.1 coordinate 5,779, forward strand.
CATGTTGTTATGACTGTTTGGCATTCGTCTTCGCATCCTACTTTGTGGGTATAGAGGTTTTGCACTACTTTGTGTGGATTTAATGAACTGTTTGTGATGCGGATACAGGTACAAGAGTCAGGGATTTGGGGATTTTCATTCCTCTCCATGACTATTTTGTTGCTCTTTAGTTCCGGGGGACACGGTTATTCACGTCCCAATTGAGATTCTTAGTTGCATGAATGCTAGCATGTATAATAGCCAGCTTAATTGTCCTGCCATGTTTTGTTTTTTTTATAATCACAGTAATTGATTTAAATCTTGTATTGGTGTCGTAAAACCTATGACTCCCACCAACCATTGTGTTGACGTTTTAAGCATCATTTTTAGGTGAGCAATATCTAAGGTGCTTGAAGGTAAATAAAAGTGGCTAGAGAGACCATTAGGATGCATTGGAAGTTCCCATTTGATTCGTTTCGTATTTTGTTTGCATGAATTCTTAAATGTTTTATTTAGATTTGTGAGACATTGTCTTGTATTGATGAGACCCCTTTTCATTAATACAAGATGCCATTCTTTTGTTTTCGGTATTGTCATGACACATCGTGTCTTTTACATTAGTTATGCATGTAGTGATTCTCTATTGTTGACACCATTGTGTTGTGATGATATCCATGATGTTACGCCTCGTGTTTCTGGCACCCGTGGCGGGTGTGACATTCTCACCTTCATCATCATTCTAAGTAAGTATTCAGGTCCGAGCTTAATGGTTTTCTTTATTAAAACTCGTCTTATAAGTCGGGATGGCTTCTTCATCCTCTAATCATAGTCGTTCTCATGAGTATAACCCTAGATAATATTAAGTCTTATCCCTAATGGACTAATTCACATTCCTCTTGGGTCGTTATATGGTGTTTTAAACGGTAGATGGTTATTCGCTATTTTATACTACTTTTTACATGAAAAACGATCCCACAAGACAAAAACTTAAATAAAAATTGCAAATATATGTTATTTTTGTGTTTATGTATGTGCAAGTTCCGTTATATCAGAAAGAACGAATTTATTAATGACAAAAACCGAACAGAACCGAGCACGGGATCAAAAAGAGTACGAGAAAACAAGTCCAACGGTGCCTTCGGATTTTATTGGGCCAGCCCGTAACCCATTTAAATGGGTCGGGCAGCCCATGATTAATTAAGCCCAATACTTAAACAAAGCCCAAATGAGCATAAGCCCATCTATGTCTTATATTAAAGTTAAAATCTAATTTTGATAAATGGAACGGATGAGGCACGACGTCAGATCATGTGATTATTAAATAAATCAATACAAAACTATGTTACATCCCACTTGCTTTTGGAGGACTAGTAAAAATTCTACACGTATCTTGGCCAAATTATTAAGTGAATGTGAATTGTTTGTTGTTGAATTGGTGAATGCGTTTGACGTACACATATCCATGGCCACATGGCTTCTTTTCATTTGATGATCGGGAATAAATGCGTTGGCATTTCCACATGGCACAATTGGATTGGAGGATTGGCACCTACAGAACGAGGATAAGAAATGCTGGCCAATGATTGGCTATTAATGTGTGGCGGTTGGAAGGCAAAATTTACATTTCTCACCCTTCACTTGGCTATATTAAGGACGCTACCACCACATTTTTTGAACATATTTTTTTTAGGAATTAGATTTAATTTCCACTCTTTTTAGCTTATTAGTAGTAGGATTAGATTTTAGATTATTTTAGTTTATGTTTATTTGTAAAAGCTTATTCTAGCTTAATCGTTCAGCGTAATTGTAAAACATTAGCTTATTGTGATTCTTTTGAGTTTAATGAAATGAAGTTGGTGTTTGGATTGTTATTCCGCGGGCTTATTTCATGGCTACTTTTTTTTTCCCTCTCAATATAGTGCAGTATTACTTCAAGCTTTTTTTTAGCTTATCCTTTGAGTTATTTGCGAGTAAGTGTTAAACTCAAATATGCTATACTAGCTTTTTGGATTTGGTTCTTATTTAATTTAATAAGCTCGTTTCCATAAGTTTTTTAATAAGTTTTTGTTGGGTTCTTTTCGAGTCAGTTTGGCGTTGTTAGTGCTTATTTTTCGTCTTAATGCTCGTTTATTTAGATCTAGTTGATTATTAGCTCTCATTGTTTCCGTGTCACTTTTTGACTTTTTCTTATGTTCGGTTAAAATAGTTTTTCGCTTATTTAAGTTCTATTCGTAATGCTTACAGTGCTTTGTTAGGTTTAAAAAATCGTTTAGTTTGTTATTGAACACTTAGGAACTCGTTGAATTTATGTATTTTATTTTCTATGTGTTTGAATTCATGGTACTTAAATCATGTTAATAAATGTTTAATCTGAAATTGGCTTATCGTTTTAATATGTTTTAGTTGTTCCATTTTTTTCTTTCTAGTCGATTAGCTTATTTACCTTTTCTTTAGAAAAAGTTGTGTAAACGAATTCTTCTCACTAGATTTCCAGTAGGGGATTTATAATGAGCTTAGGAAGTTGTTAATGTTGTTTCTCAATTTTAAAAAAAACTTATTATCGTTGCCATCTAAGCTTACACTAAATCTGTTTGTGACCAAATACTCCATATGGGCTGCGTTTGGTTTTAAATTTTCATGATGGTTTGCGTTTGGGCTTTTCTTTAGTACAATTGGGCCTCACTTTAGTTTTAAAGTTTGCAATTGGTTGGATTTTGTATTCAATTGGGCTTAGTGTACATGCAATTTTTACAATTGTTATAAACTGTTTTTATTTAACAGTTTTGATTTGTGTTTTTACTTTATGGTACGTCAAACTCATGAGACGCGGAGCTTAAGGTTTATTTAGCTGGACCGACTTTGATTAGTTGTTTTAGCTAAATAAATCGGGTGTTATGTTAATTGCGGGTCTCAATTCGGATTATTTTCTTTTCTGTTTTTCAATCAATTAGTGTAGATTAGTTTGTCGTTAATGTTATGTTTGATTCATTATGAGTAGTGAGTTGATTTATAGTGATTGTTAAAGTGAGTAGTGATTTGGAAATTTAGGTGCGGGTAAAAAAACGTTTTAAAAAACATTATTAAGTATTTAGTATTTTCTCTTCGATTTACATTCCGTCATTTATTTTAATGAAATTAAATTTCGTGTATTTATTAACAAGATTTTATTTTACTTGTCATCTAAGTTGTGGGCATAAACCGCATCTTAATGAACTTTTCACGTCACTTAGCAAGAATATTTGTAAATTCATATCTTTTAGTTAATTTTAGTATATATCTTGTAGAGTTTCAAAACTTAGGATTAATATTAGTTTAAATTTTTTAGTATAAAAAATGGTGTAAAACCAAAAGTTTAGCTATTCTTTATATGCTTTCCTTTTAAAGTAGATTTAGAGAAAACCAAAACCAAAATTTTTCTGAATTTCAAGCTGAATTACAACTTGAACGTAGATTTCCATTCATCTCTCGTCGAGGAAACGACCCAGAGGGTTTTTGAGATATCGCTTTGGTTAAAAGTGAATTTCTTGAACCCGACGGTAATACTAAACTATACTATAATTGTTTATATCCTTATTATTACGTATTTATATATTATATATTATATACGTGTTAATTCGGAATGAAAACGAAATTCTAAACACCTCCAAGTCATCCAAAAACAACACTAACGTTGTTAGTGCACCTCAAGAGCCATTCGTCTTCAATCAAGACCCCGGTGAAAATTCTTCGCAAAGTCCTCTACAAATTAACCACAATTGTTGTTACAAGTGTGGTGATTTGTTAGACGGTATTTTTTGTCAACAATGTACTTGCAAGTCTTGTGGGAACGGTGCTCATATTGGTTATAATTGTCCACCAAAAGTTCCGATTATCTCTAATCCAGAACAATGCAATCAAACCATTAATGAGCTCCCACAGACTTTGCCAAGTGTTCATCCGACATGCAATTATGAAGATGAGAATTCATTCACTTATGATTCCAAACCTAATTCTTTCAATGATTCTCCAAGTGTTCTCACCCACCCTCCACAACTCCAGTTTGAGACTTACTTGTGTGAGTTATGTGGAAATAATGCTCATTATGGTTATGATTGTCCACCACAGTTCCCGCTTGTCTATGAACAGGAGCCGTGTTACAATCAAAACTTTAATGATAATTATTTTCCACAAAATTCTCAAAGTTCTTCTCAACAATATCTTTGTTGTGCAAATTGCGGGGGTCCTCATGACACTTTTCAATGTCAACCAATGAATGAAGATTATTGTGAGCAAAATTCTTGCTATGATCCTAATTCTTTTGGTTTTGACCAATATCAACCCCCGCAGTTTCCCGTCAATTATCCTCCTCAAGAGACAAGTAGAGAAATTTTGCAAGCTCAAGAAGACTTAATGGAAGCTATACAAGCCTTTTTAAAGGAGTATGATCATATACCTCCTAATGAAAAGTGCATGGCTTTATTGCTAGCCGAGGAGAGATTTCTTAAGATTAAGCAAGCTATGGAAGAAGAGCAGAATCAACCTGAAGTTTTACAAGAATTGCTTCTTAAGCTTATAAACGATTTGCAAATTCTTAAAGGAATTCAACAAGAGAAGAAGAAGCCGACAGCTCAAAGTTCTATTCCACATTGGAATTTTTCTATGATTGACGATGAAGAAGCTAGAGACAACTTTTTGAAGGACGTGTACACCTTCTTAAGGAAGTTTAGTCGTATACCTTTTGGAGTAACACCAAAGGTTATATTGATAGCTTGGGAAAGTTTTGGCAAAATTAAGGATGCTTTAACGGATAAGCATTATCGATAAGAGGATATTCAAGAATTGATGAGTAAACTCCTTGAAGATGTGCGAAATATGAGTGAAGAGTTTTCAGAATATATTAATTGTCCAAGCTGGAATCGTCCGCTTTTCTACGTCGATGATGATGATGATGAGTATACTGTTATATGGAGAAGGCCTAAAGCGATCACACCCGATGAACCAATCGATGAGCCCAATAACTCTCTAAGTATGGGGGACGAGCATCTTGACCCTATTCCTAGTATTGAGGACCTTGTCCCAATCCCAAATGAGTTTAAGGGTATTTCCGACGATACGTGTGATGTGCCCGTTTATGATGATTCTTCTACTTTTGATACTTTGAATGATCATTCTGAGATTTTATCCGATTCCAACAATGATGGTACTTCTAGTGATGATGATGATTTTGAGGACGTCGAGTATGAGGAGGTGAATGATGTCGACCAAGAAGAGAAAGAGTTTGATTTAGAAGATATTTTTCAAATTCAAGACGTTATTCTTCGAGAGAAATTGTTGAACATTAATCGTCTTATTACTAATATTGAATCTTTGAAAGTTAACCCTACTCCGGATCGTGTGCTCGAGTCTCCTTCTCCATTTCCTATCCCTATCGCGGATAGTGATTCGTTCTTAGAGGAGTCCGATACTTCTTTTTCTCATTTGGATAATTCTTTACCCGAATTCGAGACTTTTAGCGATTATACAGAAGAGATGAGAAGTGGCAGTACCACTACTCATGCTAATTACTCTCTTCCCGAGTATGATTCGTTTCTTTTTGAGATTGAGCCCGATCAGGAGGTGTTGATTAGCATTGATAATTCAAATGATCCTCTTTTGGAACTTCCCGAGTTTGAATCATTTCATTTCGATCCGTCATTTCCTCGTCCTCCTCCGGAACCACCGGATGTTGAGATTTGCTTATATTTTGAGCCCGATTCTCCCATGATTGATAATTTTAATGAGCTTAATGATGACCAAAGGGGAAGTGAGATTGATTTTTCTCAAAATGTTGTAGATGACGATTCCTTCCCATTTGTTATCCAGACTTTTCTCCCATTTCTCACCTACCCCGAGGTTTCTCTTTTATCTTGCTCCTCCGGGAGTGAAGATACGATCTTTGACCCCGGCATCTCCACTTAGAGCCGATGGCCTCTCATTGGGATGGAACTTTCATGTGCTTTATTGTTTATCCAAACATTAATGAAAGCTCGATTGAGATTTTCTCTTCCATTTGCTTCCCCATGGACCAATGAATTCGGGGTCGAGTCAAGCTCGTGACTCGGTTAACAAAAACAAGCATTTCTATCTTCTTATCTATTTTCTAACAAATTAATGTGAGAGGGCTCGCCTCTTCTTTTCTCGTGTTTTGTGATTTTTTGTCCAGGATACCCGGATTTTGAAGCCTCTCGTGCTCATGGTTTTGTCCATTCATGTCTTTGTCCTTTATTCGGCTTCATATCCTTCTGCTTCATTAGGAATCACATATCCTCTATCTTATCGATTAACCTCTAATTCTTTTGAAATGTGCTTTGAGATTAGTATGGGGGTATTAAATTCATGAGACAATGTGTAGTTCTAGAATCATTGGGGTGGGGGGCCGTGGAGGGTATTTCGCATATTCGATTTTTGATTATGCATGCAGCCCGATTGTTCGTCAGTACTTGTAAACCTTGTTTATCCACTCTAAGAAATATATGATTTGTCGGTAGAAAAGAATAGCCAAAATTTAAAAAAAAATGGTGCACTGTATAAAAAAAGTGATAAATGTTGATAAAGTGAATAATATATAAGTGTTTTGACACAAAATAAAGGTAGATGTGACGAATAATTTTTTGGATCCGACCGGTTTTATACCTTAGCTTTTTTCCTTAACATATTTAAATCGGGTTTGTTGCTAGTCTTATGTAGGCTTATCCATTATGCCGAGCTCGATTTATTAGAATTAAGATTGTTGCCAGTCTATGTGACTTGTTAAAGTGCCGATCTTAATTTGCTAGGCTAAGCATTCGCGAGTCTCTTTCTTAGAGATTTTAAATGCTGAAGATACGAGAATGATGAGAGTTGAATATAAGTCTGTGATATTAAGGTAGGAATAGTTTGGTTTTCTTTCAAGCTCATGAGTATTAATTGTGGCTTTTTCTCCCATTAGCTTGTCTCACTTATATGCATAATTGTTTAATAAATAAGGTTGTCCGGTTCAATTTAATTTTTAGTAACTTCCCTTTGAATTGGTAGTCGATTTGATTGAATGTTTGGCTTATTATATGCACTTTTATGTTCAATGCTTTAAAACCCCCTTTTTATACCTTAAAGAGCCTTAGGGTATATGGTATGAGTAAATCATTTTATTACTTTTTGCCTTAAAGTGCCTTAGGGTATTCTTTTCTTGTTTCTTATTGGCATAAGTAATACTAATCATGAAATTATTTGTACCTTAAAGAGCCTTAGGGTATATGGTACTTATAAAATTAGTGATTGAAAAAATGTTGTTTAATTATTTTTGCCTTAAAGAGCCTAAGGGTATATAGTGTTAATAATATTACTTGATTTATGTCTTAAAGAGCCTTAGGGTATATGACATGAATTAAGGAAAAAGCAACAAAAGCCAAATTTCATTTACTTCATCGGTTTTTCAAGGATTAGGGTGGAAGCTAAACTTTATTTTTAACCGTCCCGCTTTATTTTTGGAATTATTAAGTATCGAAACAAGTCTTAAAGAGACTTTGGGTATATGACTTAAGTAAAATATTGAGATACAAAAGTAGGATTTGCGGGAGGAAAAGTAAGTACGCAATTAGTATTTATGAGTAGTGTTAGTGTCATGACTTGTAATTGACAATGATCTTGTTTTTAAGCTTAGTATGAAAAAGTAAAAGTTGGGGACGATGAATTTAATTTGCTTGTTCTATGATCCTAAGTATTAAAAAAATGTAAAAAAAAATAATGTTATGAAGTGATTGAATATGGAAAGTTATGAAAAATCATAAAAAATGGAAAGATATTGAAAATGGAAAAACGGGGTGTGTCTTAACTTTTGATTTCTTAATTCCTTTAGATGAGCACTTTGCTACTTTTCAAAGTGATTATTTTGAGGGGATTGGAATTTTTAGTTTAAGCGCGTATTTATTACATTGCGTGAGGACACGGCAATATCTTAGTATGGGGGAATTTGGTATTCGCTATTTTATACATACTTTTTACCTTGTAAAACGAATCCTAAAGACCAAAAACATAATAAAAATGGCAAATAGATTCTTGTTTTTGTGTTTGTGTATGTGCAGGTACGAATAATAAATAAATGGACAAAAATAGAGACAAAACCAGACAAAACCGAGCACGAGATAGAAAAATGCTGTGTAGAAAAACATAGTCCAACGGGGGCGTGCAGCTCGGATCTCTTACGGGCCATAAATCCGGCGCCACTTCAATGGGCAGGGTCAGCCAACTAGTTACCATAAACACCATTTAAAAGCCCAAAAGTCCAAAATCAATTTCAAAACTAAGTATATAAAAATAAGTGACGTCAGCCTTCGTCACTAGCATGTGCCTTTAAATTAAATCATCACCCCTCATGTGCTTCCCCACTCAACATATTTTGGCCAATTATCTGTGGACACGTGTTCCCTCTATAAACTCTCAAATTGATTCAGTATTGAAACGAGTTAGAAATGAGGGTGTGACATAAGCCTCACGTGACTCCAAATTAAAATCCAAGAGGTCACATGACCACGCACCCATATGAAAGGACGAATGAGAGATGGCCACATAGAAAGCTTTTGTATAATTCTCAAAGGGTTAAGTTGCATTTCATGGAATGAGATCAGACGGTGTAATATTGATGCGTCAAAATGAAGCAAAAATTGGAGACACGTGGCGACTGTAGACCGGTTGGATCAAGTTCTGGCATTTACTCAATCCGTGTGTGACACCGATCCACCAAGCCAATGAGTGGCTAAATGGAGTTCAACTTGATTGGGTCTATTTTACAATTTCACCCCTTTTTAGCTATAAAAAGCTTACTCGCTACCCTCATTTGGAGTTAGTTTTTCTTTATTTTTTTTAGTTTAGTTTTAGTATTTTTAGCTTAATTAGTTTTGTAACTGCTTATTTCGTTTTTACAACTTAATGTACCTTTCTTATTTCGAAAGAATTATTGTATGATGAATAATGTTGGTTTAAAATTTCTCATTGAAGATTCTGTTTGTTGTGTGTTTTTATTTTCTTAATATCTCCTATTAAATCTACTTTTTCTTCGTTGTTTTATTCTAATATAGCTTTTATTTTTGCGTTGCTTATTTCCGTGCTTTTGTATCAAAAGACCTTCAAAAGCTTAATTAATGACTTCTATGCTTTACAAGTTATGTTTCAATTCATTACCAAAAGTTTTTAAGAACTTTTCAAAGTAATAAGTCAAAATAAGCTCATATTTAGCTTATTGCTATGCTTATTTCGTTTTTGTTTAAATAGGAGTTCTTATTTTCTGAAATGATAAGTTTCTATTCATCTTACTTGGTTTAGTGTAAGTTTAAAGTGTTAGATCAAATTTTATGAGCTTATTTGCTTACTCGTTTGGAGATTTGTTTCGTTTGAGTGCTTAATGTTATCCTAAGTTTTTTTACTTATCTCGTATGCTTATTTCCTCCTAGTAATGCTCATTTGTTTTTTCTTTTTGTTTAGATTGTAGGTTTATTAGAATGTGTAGTTATAAGATCTCGTTTTAGCTAATTTTCTTTCTAGCGGAAATTGTTATATTTCATCCTATAGCTAATTAGGTTGTTAGATATTGTTACAATCTCATCATGCTATTTGATTTAACTTCGTTTGCTATGTGGTTTTGATGTTCGATCTTATGTGATTCGTGCTTATCGTTTAAGTCTCATTTATTTGTCTACATTGTGTTCGTTACCCTTAGTTGTTCATTTTTACATGGTTTATTTTGGTCTCATAGCTTAATAGAGTGATCTTAATGTTTCTGGCTTATAAGTTTTGCTTATTTTGTGCTAAAGCTTGTTAGTTTAAAATCTTTTTCATTAATAAGTATGTGGGGCTGTTGAAGCAACGGATTCTCGTTTGGTTTGATAAAATTCGTTTGGTCACTATCATTTGTTGTTTTGGGCCAGTTTGGCTTGCTTAATAACTCGTGTGAATTGGCTTGCATTAGTTAGTATTAATTTAGGAGTTGGATTTGTTTCATTTTCACCTGCGATTGTAAACTGAAAGTGTAATATTGAGTTATTAATTCTGTTATCATTTTTTTTGTGATTTAAATTGATATGTATAGTTTTTATGATAACATTTGTGTTTGTTGTTTAAATTTTTTGTACCGGTCTGCTCATGAGGCGTGGAGCTTAAGGGTTTATTTAGCTAGACCGAGTTTTAGCTAAATAATCGGTAGGTATTGTTTAATTGCGGCTTCTCCAATTTTCGTTCCAGTTTCTAAACCTTTTTCACATACTATTGCATGTTTTTTATATTGTTTCATATTATGTATGCCTATTTGATTTATGTTATGCTTAGTGTAGAATTATTTTATGTTTGATAAATTGAATTTCATTATGAGTAGTGAGTATATTTATTAGTGCTTGTTAAGTGATTAGTGATTTAGAATTTAGGTGTGGGTTTAAAATGGTTTAAAAAAATTTATTAGTCGTTAGAATTTTTCAATTTAAATATCGTCATTTACTTTCAATGCAATTTAATTTCTTGTCATTTATTTTTAAGCATTTCATTTTACTTGTCATTTTAATTCATTGAACCTAAACCCGCACTTAATGAACATTTCACGTCACTAAGCAAGCATTTTTCATTTTATATAATTTTTAGTTTTTAGTAATAGTTTAATGCTTTACATGTTAAATTGTTTTATTTGATTTGCTCGTTTAAAAGCTTTTATTTACTTTATCTATTAGTCATAGTAAAATTTTAGAAAACCAAATCAAAATCTTTAAAAAAAAAAGCATTCAAAACGCGCGATCACGACGTTTCCGATTTTCAATTTCAATAACATATATACATATGTATTATTATGTTATACACATATGTATTTATGTAATATAAATAAGTATTTTATTTATATCTAATATGTATATATATGTGTTTTGTGTATATATCTATATTATATATATATATATATTATATATATATATATATATATATTTTATATATTATTTGGACGGATCAATTCCTCTTAGGACTAAACCTCTTTTACAATTTAAGCCTATTCTTTTCCTTTTTTTTTTTTGCACACAGTTAGTGGTAGTTCTAAGTTAATGAGTTGTGGAGGTGGAGGAATGATGAGTTTGTCAGCTGTGGTTGCCACCCACTTGAACTTAGCTTTTAGATTTTTAGCAACTGATCATTTATAGCATTGTGTCTTAGATGCTAAGCTATGTAACTCCAGCCATTTAGTGAACCCCAAATCAGATCTTTAGGTTTGAAGTCATAACACTCCTTTACCCGCCCCACTGAGTAAATTGCAAAAAAATGGCTCTTGTGGTTTGGCCAAATTGCAGATTTGGTCCGTCGAATTTCAAAATTGCAAAAACAGTCCGTATTTTGAAGGTTTGGTTCCACTTTTGGTCCTTGATCAACCTGAAAGGACTAAAATACCCCTCTTAATGGACGGTTTTTGTAAAAGAAACAAAGGGTCGGTTTATTGTAGTCATTTAGGTCGACTCCAAGGACACATATGTAGAAAGAACGTAAACCTTCTCAAATACGGATTGTTTTGCAATTTTGAAATTCGAAGACCAAATCTGCATTTGGCCCAAACCACATGCCATTTTTGCAATTTACTCCATAAAATATTTTTTAGTTCAGAGACTGGTTGTTCCTTGTGATGCGCATATTAGCTATCTTGGTGGTCTTATGAACCCTGTAGTTGAACTGTGTAATGGGCAACGGATCATCATTGAAACTGATGCAATTCAAGTATTCATCCCTTGATCTGTTTAAGTGTTGGGTCCTCTTAATTTCAATCTCAGTCAACACTTGTTCTTGTGCTTTTTAATGAGATGGGTGCCTTTCTGAGCTTTTACCTCTGATTAATCTTGGCAACATTGATGTTTATGCACTCTCTTTAGTTTCCTAAAGTTGAAGTTGTGCTTCTTCAAGGGTCATTGGACCTTCCTCAGCTGTTTTGAAATGTTTGAGATTGGATAAATTTGGTGTTGATCCTCCTTCCTTCATAAATGGCATGATCTTTTTTAGTGCATCATCATAAGTGGATTGGGCTATGCCCTTTCCTTTATCAGCCCTGTCTGGAGGAGTTGGAGTGTACTGAGATGGACCTAAGCTAAACAGACTTGTTGAGAATTGTTCATTAGGAATGCTATCAAAGACTTTTGGCTTAATTGAGTTTCGGGGAATAGGAGTATGAATGGTGATGATGTGTCGTTGTGCGTAAGTATTATTTGTTATCAAGTTTTACTATTTATATTTTGCCGACTTTACCTAAAACAACACTAACAGGTAGTGTACCCGATCAGATGTAGGTTCGTTGGTAAGTAGGATGTCGATCACTAAGAGCGAATGTTACTACTTAATTCTATCAGTATTTTAGTTATCTATGTTAGTCCTAATTTATTTTATGTTATACCTAAGTTAAACCTAAACTAATGGCAAAAAGGGGGGGAGGATTTCATTATCCTGTGAGACTGGCACGAAATTTTTGGTTTACCTAGATTGAGATTGGGTTAATCAACAACAAACAAAGCAGATAATTAGAAGATAGAGAAGCGGTCAAGCCTATTGTAAGGAAAACGTACTAACCATGTTTAATCTAATAAAATATAGCTTTTATTTTATAAGTTCAATGATTGTCTTGTCTCGTTGTTGATATATCATTCCTAGATTTAGGCGGTACTTCTTCCTAAAACCTAGACTTGGCAATTTTGTCACAATTAACCAAATCCGCATAAAGCAATCGCGGTTGATTATAATCTATCTTAGGAGACAATAATGGTGATCTTACGAATTTCCTAGGCTTTATCGTGGACTTTTACTAACTTATCTGACTTAACGGTTCTTTATATACTAGTAGTCTACTTGTCTAGATCTTTACTCAGGGAATCAGAACGTTATTTCTTGATCCTAGGTCACCTGCTAGTCCAACTTGTTCACTAAACCAAGGGCAAAGACAATACGTTATTTGTGATCCTATTTGCTCCTAGATATATAAATTGAGATATGGAGAGTTATACTGACATCTAGCTAACTATTATTTTGTTTACCTAGATCCAGTGAATAATTGGGCGCATCAATATATTAAGCACATTAAATATTATAAATTGATAAACATAAAATCAACTCACATCTTAATAGAAGAATCTGATTAATCATAAAACCAAACATCTAAATTATTCATAAACTTGGCTATACTAAGGTATTAGCCAGTAACCTTTGTTAACGAATACCAAATATCATAGACTGAAGCTTAAGGTAACCTAACAAGTTAATGATATTGTTTCAAAAAAACGATCGCGTATTCTAGAGTATAAGTTTTACAAGGGTTTTCCTTATGGATTAAAGGACGTTGCTCAAAAAAGACCCTTCTTGGTTCTCTTCTCTTCTAAAAGTTGAGACATGGTAGGTTAGAATGCCTTCTTCCTGTCCACCCCTCCCCCCCCTCTCCCCTCCCCCCATGGGTCTTTGGTATATTTTTGCACATAAATTCGCCATTCATTTAGGGTTTGGTATTTATTTGCCTCTAGATTTAAAGTCGTCTACGCCATGTGAAATGAGTGTTCAACTACGCGTATTGGGGTTTCTCTTATAGTAGTGGGGACTACGAGTATAATATTCTAGGGAATATTTCCAATACTCTTGTTCTTCGTGATACGGAGTATAGCGATCTTGCTGTATACGGCATATTCTGGTCTTTATGTCTTCGTGGTGCTTGTGAAGTCATAGCCATCAATACGCCATATCTTTCACTTGATGGATACAGGCGTTATTGATGTTAGAACAGTAGTCTTCATGATTTCTTCGTTTAAGCTCTAAAATGCGTGCCTTTTAGCTAAACTTCACCAATTGCTCCATATTTACTGTAAATAACAAATAAAAGGAATTAAGTACCAATTCATGCATATATAAGGTAAATGATGCTATTAAAGTGACGTTATTTGATGTCATCAAATATCCTCCACACTGAAATCATCCCCCATACTTTGTCTACTCATTGTAGACTTTAGATTAATGCATGAAAATGTTATCAACCGAAGGTTTAAGATTTTTCCTTTATAGTTAATTTTTTTCGTTTAATTACTTGCTCATAGAACCTAACAGCCTCACGAATTGGAAAATGAAATCACCTAACAATCACTCACTTAATCTATGTGGTAACATTCAAGTATTCGCTACTCTATATTTGCGTCGATCGTGCAAGAGTATTCTATCATATGCTTGGCATGGATACACAATCTCACCTCTAAGAAGTCTAAGGTGTAACAAATCTAAAACGGTTAAATGGGTTGTAAGGTTTAATTGGTTTATCAATTCTTTTCTAACCTAAATTCACATTACCAATAGTCCTGAATAAATGGCGACAAAATAAAAAATGCACGCCCAAATTCATGACCGCGACACTTCCCATTGATCAGTCCTTAACTCGAATAAGCTAAAGAATAGGATCAGTAATCTTTACCAATAGTAGTAAACCAACAAGGGCGATGAATATCAACACGCATACACATCCTTAACGATTGGAATATGACCATACATCGATATGCTTGTCCTTCTTTCGAGTATAAACACCAAAGGTTCTAAGATGAAGAATATATAGGGTATGGAATCTTTTATTCCTTTGCCAACAGTAACACACCAACAAGGGCGACAAAATCATACATACAAATCCATAGCGATGGAATAGACATATGTGATTGATCAGTCCCTCATTCGAGCAAACCAAAGGTTAGGGATTAGGTATGGGAAATATATAATTGGTGTTAAATAAAAAGAACAAAACAAATAGATTAAGTCCAAATACAGTAAGTACTGTGTTGTAGCTACTTTCCGATCATACCCACAAAAGACATGTTGGGAAAATAGAGTGTAACAGATTAAATACTGGGTAAGTATAACAGTTAAGTCGGTAGTTATAGTTAGTTCTGTTTAGTATGAGTTAATACTGGCTCAGTACTAAGTTATGTCTGGCTAGTAGTCTAATGTTAGTAATGGTAGAGTAATGCAAGTACTAGAGTTAGTACTGGTCATAGTTAATTCTGTTTATAGTTAAGTCTGTTTATGAAACAGAATAGTAATAGTTATCTTAGAGATATCTTAGGAGATATCTTAGGAAAGGATGTGTATTATCCTTTCACACGTTTGTAAAGCCCATTAGGGTTTCCTTGGTGTATAAGAGGAACCCTAAGGCACAATGATATGTACGAGTTCATTTGAGAAATATCAATAGAAGCATAGAGCTTAATAGCATTTTAGAATTATTGTTATTATTTACTCTTGGGTTAAGATTCCGCCATAATTAACAAGTTGATAAATCATAGTCAGTAGTCTCTCATATAGTTGATATTAGATTTATCCAAGTAGTCTATCGTCTTACATAAGGCTCCTAGTCAGATTCCTAAAAAAGGCCTTCAAGTGGTCATAGGCCTTTAGAGGGACCTGAGAAAGAAGACATACTTAGAACACAAACCAACACTCTTCCACGATCCTTTACAAAAAGTCTAACCCTGCAATGATGATTTTCTCTACAACATCTCAGTGATGATTGACGAAATCGAAACTCACTGAAATTGCATCAGACACTGGGTCTTATGTGCTGCCACCTAACATCCACAACCTTTGATTCCTCCAAACTACTGCTATCTCAAATTTTCAAACTCCCACAATCCTTGAAGAAGGAGGAGTATGTTATAATGGGCACAGGAGATGGTAGCATTATCTTGAGTCACAGTGTCAATGAAAGTATGGAAGGTAATTTGAATGGTAAACTCCAAGAAGAGGCATATCAATTGGAAAGGATGGTGATTAGTTCGAGTACTATTCACCAGTTACGGCTTGCAGAGATTCAAGCTGTTGAAAAGGAGAGGAAGCTAAGAAATTTTGCTGAATGCCTTTCCTAAAGAAATATGACGAAGATTTTCATGGAATGGATGATGCAAAAGAAAATCTGGATAGCCTTCTGAACTAGGTTTGGTGTTAATGCAAATTCAAAGATAGTTGCAGATGGCTTGTTTCGACAACAGTTTGAAGCATTTAAATATCCAATTTCTGAAGGACTAGAGATAATGGATTATGACAGGTTTCAACAGTTACTTTCTCAATTGGGGAAGGCTCCATGGTTTGTGAAGTATCCACAGAAGATTGCAAATCATAAGTTTCTTAGGTCTTTGCGCCTTCAAGCTGGTTTAATACTGGCTAATGACTGTGAGAACTAACCCGGAGTATTGACAATTTATCAATTGATGATTTGTACAATAACCTTAGCGTTTTTGAGCAAGAAATTCAGTGAGCTTCAAAAACATTCTTTCAATGTGCACAAAATGTTTACTTTTGTTTTCACTATAGCAATTAGCAAGCACTAATAAGGTTTAAGTTGGTTTTTCATGGTGCATACAGTACTTGCACTCACTTCTACTTATTCTCATCCAACATTCCTGAAAAAGATAGTCCTTGCTGGTTTTGATGATAAAGGAATCTATTCCCTCTTTGCCCAAAACAAACAGAGGATTTGGATTTACTTAATGAAGATTTGGAACTCAGAGTGATGATGTAGATATTGAAGAGATGGACATTTCAATTGGAAAATAGCAATGATGGCTATGTCGAAATGAGTCGTTCTAATAAGAAAACAGGAAGGAGAGTTCGTGTGGATGGAAAAACGCCTGTTTGGCTTTGACAAAAGAAGCTTGAGTGTTTCAAATTGTCACAAACACGGTCCTTTGCTAGGGAATTCTACAGCAAAGGGGAAACTTTGATGGAAAGAATGAGATGAGATTCTCTTTATCACATCAAGGAAGCGTGGAAAAGCAAGAGAAGAATCAGATGGGTTGTGACACATGGATGATAGGGTTGTCAATTGGGCGAGAAAATACTGAAGTTGAAGAGACAAAATCAATGCACCTTATGGCTATCAGCTCAAGCAATGATGGTAACTTTGTGTTTTTAAAACTTGCATTTGATTCATATAATAAGCTTTAATTACTATATGATGAAGAACCAAATGAATCTGTTAGGTGTGTACAAGAAGCACAAATACTTGCATATACTCTAAGCTCGTAAGAAAACATAGAAGCTCAACTTGTTTACTTCTCAAAAACAAGAACCTTTCTCTAATGAAAATCGTACAATTTCAAGCTAATGAAAGTAACATGAAGGATTTGATGAAAAGCTTAAAAATGATTAGGAGAATAGGGGGGAAAAATGAAAGCTGTCAAAGGAAAAGGAACATAATTGCGTGCAAACAGTTGATTCATGGAAAGATTCTTCCAAGAACCTTTGGAAATTAATTAATTCTGGCATTGAGTTCAACTAGTAAAATTGGCTTAGGGTATGAACATGAAATCTAATGATGGGTTCTGAGTTAGAGGAAGAGATGGAACCTCTTTCTGTTTTTAAATGTGTCAAAAGGAGGAATTCAATAGGAAAGCCTTCATACTGTGGTATTTACAAAGACCACATGATGTTTAATGGTTGTCCCACCTCCTTTAAGGTGAGATTATTAATCCAAACCACAGAGGAAATTGTGATTATTTGTATGTTTTTGGTATGAAGGGTCCAAATCCTGAAATTAGTGTGTCAGATGAGAGTACTTCTGAGCATTCTTCCTGTCAATCAATGACAGTGAAGGAATGTGTTTTGTTAATATCTCTGAGCACTCTTTTGAAACTGAATCTTAAAGTTTAGTTAAACAAATGAGATGTCTAAGTCAAGGTTGGAAGATGTAAATAATGAAAAAAGATTGTAGTTGATGCTCCAAATCAAAAGAAGTTGAACCTAGTTGTGTCTCACACATTAAAACTGCCTAGGCAACCACTCAAAAGATATAAAGTAACACACATAAAGTTAATAGGAAGAATTGGGAATGAGATGATGGAAACGAGAAAATAGGGGGAAGGTGTACTCTTTTACAAAGAAGAATGTTTTGTTTGTGGTTCTAAGTTATTTGATCAATGACTTGTGACTATTATGAAAAGAAACTAGCAAGGGAAACTAAGGTTAAAAGGGTTGTTAATACTGGTAATGGGGTAGCAAAACCAGCGTGGACTAATACTAACAGGATTAATCATGCTAATAATTTTGTTCCTAGATCAGTACAACTTAATGCTGGTAGGCCACAATTTAATTCTGTTAGGCCTAATATTAATACTGGGCTAGACACATATTAGGTTTGGTAGGCCATAAATTTAATTTACTGTTAGTCCTAAGTTATTCTGTTAGTCCTAAAGTCTCTGTTAGTCCTAAAGTTAATTCTGTTAGACCAAGACAACCAGCACCTCACACAACCTCAAACAGTATGAGTCCCAAAAGACCACAGATGGATCAAATTAATCAAAGAAGGGATTTTTCAAAATCATATTCATCTGTAAGAAGACCTTTTGCAAAGTCTACAGCACAAATGGCTCATACTAATGCTGTAATGGGAAGTTGGGGATCTGCTGTTAAGACCTCAGCAAGTTATAATTGGAGGAACTCTAGGCCAAACTTCAATTATAACAGTGGACCTACTTTTATTAGAACTGTGAATGCTAATGGTCCACAAGGCAGACCCAAGCCTGCAAAGGCCTGGGTCCCTAAGAGAAACTAATTTCTCTTATTCATGTGCAGGAACATCCACTGAAGAACATGGTAGATAGAGGTATATTTGATAGTGGATGCTCAGGGCACATGACAGGTAACAAGGATCAACTAGAGGATTTTGAAGAATTCAATGGGGGATCTGTTACCTTTGGAGGTAGCAAAGGCTACATCTCTGGTAAAGGTAGAATAAGAGTAGGCAATTTAGATTTTGACAGTGTGTCCTTTGTGAAAGAATTAGGGCATTTTAACCTTTTCTCAATATCACAAATTTGTGATAAGCAGCATAAGGTTCTTTTTACTGAGACTGAATGTCTTGTGGTGTCCTCTGACTTTAAGATGCCTGATGAAAATCAGATACTCTTAAAGGTCCCTAGACATCACAACATGTACAGTTTTGACATGAAGACACCTTCTCCTGCTAAAGGTTTTGCCTGTTTGATTGCTAAGGCCACATCTGATGAATCTAAATTGTGGCATAGAAGATTAGGTCATATCAACTTTAAAAATCTAAACAAACTTGTGAAGGGAAACCTTGTAAGAGGTTTACCTTCCAAGGTTTTCAAAAATGACCACACATGTGTTGCTTGCCATAAAGGCAAACAACATAGGGCCTCTTGCAAGGCCAAGTTAGAAAGACTGATAACCAAGCCACTCCACACCTTGCATATGGACCTTTTTGGTCCTACTTCTGTGAAAAGCATAAATCATGCAAGTTATTGCCTTGTTATCACTGATGATTGTACCAGATTTTGTTGGGTATTCTTTTTGGCCTCTAAGGATGAAACTAGTGGCATACTTCAGACCTTTATTAGGCAGATTGAAAACCAGCTTAGTCATAGAGTTAAGATCATTAGGTCAGATAATGGCACTGAATTTAAGAATAGAGATATGCTTGAATTTTGTGGCAACAAGGGGATAAAACAAGAGTATAGTACTGCCAGAACTCCACAACAAAATGGAGTTGCTGAGAGGATGAATAGAACCCTAATTGAGGCTGCTAGAACTATGCTAGCAGATTCACTCTTACCAACCACCTTTTGGGCTGAAGCAGTTAGTACTGCTTGCTACATTTTTAATAGGGTTAGAGTGACAAAACCTCAACACAAGACTCCATATGAGCTTTTATTTGGCCACAAACCAATTATAAGCTACATTAGACCTTTTGGGTGTCATGTTACCATCCTAGATACTCTTAGTGTGCTTGGAAAGTTTGATAGAAAATCTGATGAAGGATTCTTAGTTGGTTACTCTCTAAACAGCAAAGCCTATAGGGTTTACAATCTAGTAACCAAAAGAGTAGAAGTTAATCTGCATGTTAATTTTCTTGAAGAAAAACCCAATGTCAAAGGAGTAGGATATAGATGGATGTTTGATATTGACTATCTTACTGACTCTATGAACTATATTCCTGTATCTTTGGAGAATCAAGCTAACCATGCAGGTATTTCAGAGGAAACTAACAGTGCAGGTTCTTCAATTGCTTCTGAGGAAAAAGATGAGGAAGTGGAGATTATTGTTGTGCCTTCAGCTGTCAAGATTCCTGAAGAAAAAGATGCATCAAGGACAACTTCCAAAAACTCAAAGCCAGAGGAGACCTTGAATGAACCTCAAACAGAGATGAAGGATTCCTCTACTAATCCTAAGATTCAAGCTTTTAGAAGAGAGTTGGAAGAAATTGCCCTAAAGCATTTAGGGAATGTCCCTGAAAACAACACTACCAGTACTAACTCACTTAATACTGGTAGTCAGACAGTTAATACTGATAGGCTTGATCATGATGATTCACTTATGCCAGAGCTCGAAATCTTTCACAAGCCTGAGACAGGAATTTTTGATGAGGCATCTTATGATGAGGAAGGTGTGATAACTGACTTCAATAGTCTTCCTACAGAAATTGAAGTTAGCCCTACTCCTACACTTAGGATTCATAGTATTCACCCAAAAAGTCAAATACTTGGTGATCCTAAGTCAGCTGTGCAAACTAGGAGCAAAGTGCAGAACAAATCAGGAGCTCATGCTCTTCTCAGTCATACTCAAAAACAGCAAAGAAACAATCACAAAGATCAACAGCATTGTTTGTTTGCCTGTTTTCTATCTCAGGAGGAACCTAAAAAGATTGCTGAAGCTCTACAAGATGACAGTTGGGTTCAAGCCATGCAAGAAGAATTGTTACAGTTCAAGCTACAACAAGTATGGGTTCTTGTAGATCTACCTCATGGAATGAAGGTGATTGGTACAAAGTGGGTCTACAGAAATAAAAGAGATGAAAGAGGCGTGGTTGTGAGGAATAAGGCAAGATTGGTAGCCCAAGGGTACACACAGGAAGAAGGTATTGACTATGATGAGGTTTTTGCTCCTGTGGCAAGAATAGAAGCCATCAGGTTATTTTTAGCCTTTGCCTCATTTATGGGATTCATAGTATACCAAATGGATGTAAAAAGTGCCTTTCTGTATGGCACTATAGATGAAGAGGTTTATGTCTCACAACCTCCTGGTTTTGTTGATCCTGATCATCCTAAGAAGGTTTATAAGGTGGTCAAAGCTTTGTATGGACTGCATCAAGCTCCTAGAGCTTGGTATGCTACATTATCAACATTCCTAGAGAAGCATGGATACAAGAGGGGCACAATTGACAAGACTTTATTTATTAAAAGAGACAAGAAGGATATCATGCTGGTTCAAGTGTATGTTGATGATATCATTTTTGGATCTACCAACAAGTCTTGGTGTGATGAGTTTGAAGCCTTGATGAAAAGCAGATTTCAGATGAGTTCCATGGGTGAACTCACATTTTTCTTAGGTCTACAAGTCAAACAGAACAAGGGAGGAATCTTCATCTCTCAGGACAAGTATGTAGCTGAGATACTCAAGAAATTTGATCTTGTGAATGTGAAAGCTGCAATCACTCCCATGGAGACCAAGTTGCCTTTGACAAAGGATGAGGAAGCTTTTGATGTAGATGTACACTTGTACAGATCTATGATAGGTTCCCTCATGTACTTAACTGCTTCTAGACCTGATATTATGTATGCAGTATGTGTTTGTTCACGTTTTCAGGTAACTCCAAAGACTTCTCATCTCAATGCTGTCAAGAGGATCTTCAAGTATCTCAAGGGCAAACCAAACTTGGGCTTATGGTATCCTAGGGAATCACCCTTTGACTTGGAAGCATTCTCTGATAGTGACTATGGTGGGTCCAACCTTGACAGGAAATCCACAACAGGTGGTTGTCAATTTCTTGGACAAAGACTTATCTCATGGCAATGTAAGAAACAGACAATTGTAGCCACTTCAACAACTGAAGCTGAATATGTAGCTGCTGCAAATTGCTGTGGACAAGTATTGTGGGTTCAAAATCAATTGCTGGACTATGGTTTCAATTTCATGAATACCAAAATCCACATTGATAATGAAAGCACAATCTGCATTGTGAAGAACCCTGTATATCACTCCAAGACAAAGCACATCGAGATTCGTCACCACTTCATAAGAGATTGTTATGAGAAGAAGCTCATAAGTGTGGAGAAAATTCACACAGACTTAAATGTAGCTGACTTGTTGACCAAACCATTTGATGGACCACGGTTTAATTACTTGGTGGTTAGCATTGGTATGATCAACCCATAGCAACATTTAAGGGGAGGCTTAGTTGTATAGTTTGTTTAATTCTGGTAGTTAAGTAGAGTTAATTCTGGTAGTTAATACTGGTAGTTATGTCATATTAATACTGGTAGTTAAGTAGAGTTAATTCTGGTAGTTAAGTAGAGTTAATTCGGGTAGTTAGTTTTCATTAATTCTGTCTATACAATTTCTTGCAGCATGTTTACAATCATAACCTTTTTACTACAATTTCAACAAATGACTTCCATGAAATACTGCAACAAGCATAACCAAGTGGGATTTTTAAAGAAACCTGCAGAAAGTGTAGGGTTTGCAGAGATCGTAGATTTCTTAAAAGGCTCACATATCAGGTATGCCTTGACTCACAATCCTACTATCCATGACTCCCTAGTCAAACAGTTTTGGCAGACTGCAACTGCCTCAACTCTTGCTGATGGGACTCTAGAACTAAGAGCAACCATAGATACTCTTGAGTATACAATCACTGAGGCATCTGTTCGATGTAAGCTTCAATTAGCCGATGCTTCAGGGATTTCTATGTTGCCAAATACTGACATTTTTGAGGAATGGGGAATATGGGGTATCCAACTGATGGTTCTTTTACTTTTTGGAAAAGCTTTTTCACATCCCAATGGCGATTCTTGGTCCATCATATTTTACACTGCATAAGCCTTAAAAGTGGTGGATGGGATCAATTTGGTAGCAATATTGCAACTGCTTTGATTTGTTTTTCCACTGGCAGGGTTTATAACTTTTCAAAATTGATTTTTGATGGAATGGTGGCTAATTTGAAAAGTAAAACTAAGTTTTTGATGTACCCTCGCTTTCTACAAATGCTTTTGGAAATACAAACTGAAAGCAAACACCCTTATTTGGTTGTAGCCTTGACCAAAAAGATTTTTGGAAACATGAAAATGGGTTTTAGGGGGTATCAAGACCTTTATTGCCTGCTATGTTGCCTGTTGTTGCTCAAAATGCAGGTCAAGCAAATCAAGCTGGAACTTAATCTCAACCATCATCCTCTACAGTTCCACCACCACCTACACCTGTAACTGAACCAACATCTGAACCTTCATCACCTTCTACTGCACCTGAACATGAAACCATGGAGCACCCCTTTGAGCAACCATCACCTGAACACCAACCATCTTCACCTAGACAAGAATCTGACATTCCACAAACCCAGGCTCCTACTCATACTCATGAGGCAGAAACAGGGCACATGTCAGTAGATGATCTTTTTCAACTGGTTCCACAGTTAATGACCAGGATTGAAAGCTTGGAGAAGGATCTCAAGCAAACTAAGCAGACTATGGGGAATGCAATAGGGAAGTTGGTGAAGAAAGTTAAGAAAATGGAAAAGGTTGTCAAGAGTAGACGAGTGGTTCTCATTGATTCAGAAGATGAGGCTGCTGAAAATTCTTCCAAACAGGGGAGGAATTTACAAAAAGATGAATCAGAAGTTTTTGAGACTCCCAAACAAGGCAAATCTTCAGGAGAAACAGATATTAGTCCTCAAGGTTTAGAAGCAGCTGAAACTCTAGCTGAAGCCCTTAGTCAAATCAAGACCAAGAGGAGAAATGTTAAGACTGGAGTAAGGAGGAGACTGGATGCTGAAGATGTTAGTACTGGTTTCGAAGATGTTAGTACTGGTTTCGAAGATGTTAGTACTGGTTTCACAGATATTAAGTCTGCTAGTGAAAAAGTTAGTTCTGGTGGTGAACATGTTAGTGCTAGTCAAAGAGAAGGAAAGGCAGTACTTGAAGAGACTCCTCAGACCAAAAGAACAAAGAAACAAATCAGAGAAGAGCAGGCTAGTTTGGCAGAAATAGCAAGAATACAAGCTGAGGAGGAGGCTGAAAATGCAAGGAGAGAAGAACTAAAAAGACAAGATGAATTGGCTGCAAAAAGATTGCAAGAGGAGTTAGAGTTGTCTGAAGCTCAAAAGAAAAGAATGGCTCAAGTGCAAGAGGCTGCTCAGTTTTATACAGAAGAAGATTGGGACACAATTCGGGCTAAATTGGAAGCAAATGCAGATCTGGTCAAAGAGATTGCAGGAGAAGATGTATCTGAGGCTGATTATGCTCAGAGAATGGTGGGTTTGATAAGTCAGAGAAGAAAACTTATTGCAGAGCAAAAGGCAAAAGCTCAAAGAGATAAACCAATGACTCAGGCTCATAAAGACAGTATATGGCCACTATTGAAGAATCCAAGGTCCCGAGCGCGCTCGCGACAAATTTGGCTCTGATAAAGAAGCTTTACAGATGATGAACTTAAAGAAAAATTTGCGTATTTGATTGAGAAGCATGGAAAGGCTTGTGCCTATGGATACAGAGAAACGAGTATGTTGGAAAGAACTGGTGTAGAGCTTCAAACAGAATCTTCTAAGAAGCTAAAGTCTGACCACAAGGGAGGATGTTTCTGTTCCTAAAGAGAAGGATAAAGATGTAAGTGAGAGAAGAGAAGAGGAAATTTAGATTAAAACGCCCGTTTTAGATAAAATCTTTGGCAATTGGAAAGGATTGCAGAAGAAGCCTGAATCTGCAAAGTCTGGCACTGAGGAGGATGTTGAAGCCTACATGGAGGAAAGAGTGGATGAACCATCTTCAGAAGAGTTTCCAATGAGTTCAATTCCATAAGGCCTAAAACCTCTGCAAACATGTTAATTGGCCTGATTACAAGACTGAAAAGATAGGTGCTTATCAGATCATCAGGGAAGATAACACAGATGTGGTATATGTGAACTTTCCAGGCTTATTGAATGATTTAACAAGAGATGATCTCAAGGAGTTGTATAGGCTGATGATGTTGGAGGTTGGATGATAACAGGCCGAAGAAGTATTTTGAAAGGGTTTTATGAGGGGATCTAAAGACTATATTTGATCCACCATCTGAAGAGGATGCTATTTGGAAGTTGCCACATCAACAACAGATACTCAATTGGAGATACTTTCATAGCTATAGTGTTTATTGTTTGATTGTGGAGGCTGCACACATATATATGTGACTGAGGTTAAAGTATCCACTACCTCAGAGTTTGCAAAGCTAGCTTGAAAAGAGCTTTTAGGAGATAGAAAAGATGAGGTCTGCTATCAACTCTTGAAGTTAATTGAGAAACAAGCTCAGCAGCAATAAATTTGTAAATGTTTGAAAGAATTTTTAGAGCTGTGGTATATAGATAGAGAGCTGTTTATGTAAAATGGAGTTGAGAAGATTACACTTGGTGGGGGATTTGGGCTATGCTACTAATACAACAAATGGCTATCAGTCCACCATGTCTAACATACATAAGGAAATGCTAGTTCAGGTGGCTAGGTAACGGCTATTGGTAAAGGACTTTCAAATCCGTTTATGGTGACAGTGATTTGGCAAAAACTTGTGATGGTTATCGACTCACATAATCTATGTTTGTAAAGGTTGGCTAGCCCACATGGTTATGGTTGTGGTAAGGCTGTGGAATATCCCATTTGATTGATAGGGGGATGGGGGTCGTGCGAACGAGTTTTACAATAATTTAACATGGTTGGGTACTAAATGATTTATCGGTGTGTCTGGCTACGGATCTCGCGCGCGGCGCGGGGGAAAATTGTTGAACTGGTTACTAGTCCACCAGGGTGATGTCATGATTCCACCAGAGGATTAGCTAGACTAAGAGCAAACGGTTACTTAGTAAAGGCTTTATCAAATCCGTTGATAGCTGATGATTTGCTAAAAATCATATGGTAATTCAACTCATCATGTTTCATGTACTAAGAGTTGAAATGGTTATCAATGTACCATGGTTTATAAACCAAACATTGTCTACTCCAAAGTTAATGGCTAACTGGTAAAGAGACACCAAATCCATTAAAATTTTCAATGATTCACCTCTCTCAGGAGTTAACATACCTGGAAGTGATGAGAATAGACTGAAACTTTATGATTTGACGTACATATAGTGTTTAGAATAAATCTTCATCAAGAGTTAATACTGCCAAGGTATAACTAACAATACTAATGGAATTAGTACTGCCAGTACAAACTTAGTACTGCAAAGTGTTAGTTAATACTGCTAGAAGAAAGGTTAATACTACTGATGTTCAAAGCTGCTGACTTGGAGATAAGGATGCAATGAGATAAATATGGAATGTATATCGTTTATATTTTAGGAACATTTGTATATGATTATGATTGTTATTGATCCTAAAAGTTCGGTAGTTATCTTGTAAAGGACTCCTTGTGGTGTATAAAAGGAGATCCTAGGTTAAGGTTTTAGATATGCTTAAGAGATAGAGATACATCTTAGAGAAAGAACTAATAGCTTCAAGGTTTGTAACCCTAGTACTAATCAAGAGTACTCGTATTATCAATAATATTGAAGCAGTTTTGTGTTTTATTCATTGTTCTTTGTTTTGGTACTGTTCCATTGAGAAATACCTCTAGAGAATCAAAGTGTAGATTCCGCATACACTTTGATATACAAACAAAGTCTCAACCATTGTTATTTTGGATTTATCCAAGGTAACATACTCTTTACAAGGTAAAGAATCGATCAAGGCGTGGGATCAACAAGTGGTATCAGAGCCTGTGCTTTGAGAAACTTTGATCTAGAAAAGTGTGCGTACACAAAGTGTTAAAGATGTAGACGTCTAGTAGAGTTGGTGGGCCCCAAGGATCTTTAATCCCTGTTAGATTGTAACCGTTCTAGAGTTGATCGTCTAGAATTGGAGCTTGATGGAAACGTATAAATGGTAAACCTTGTGGAAAATCTTTGTTCTTATTCCACTTTGTTTTTATAACTTATGAACATTGATATTATCCTAGATAAAGATAGAATCAAGTGATTCTGAGCTTGAAGCACTAAAGTTTTCATACTGTTGTTTCAATAGAGCCTTCTGTGTCTTCTTTGTTGCTTCATTCCTTCCAAATCAAGCTTTAATTGCAGCAAACATTGATTGAGCATCAACATACTGGTCAAAGGTAAGTTGATGTTCATTGGGCAGTGCCATAAGCAATAGACTTCTTGCCTTTACATCATTCTTTTTACACGTCTTTTCTTCAGTAGTAGAAGGCATAGTCATCTTTGTTTCCGTTGATGTACCAATTTCTGATGGTGTTGTTACAGGAATAAGTACCCATGAATTCCCATTCTCTATGACCTCCCATAGAGCATAATCCTGGATCTGAAAATACTGTTTAATCCTGATCTCCCTGGTATGTGCTTAATTACACATACCATTTTTCGTTAAACGGACTTAAAAGACTAAAAACATACCAAAAATACATTGTATTTGTATGTT
>BQNB010070196.1:0-29559 GCA_026074375.1 Tanacetum coccineum
TACTAAAACGGGTCGTTTTGTGCACACGAATTTTGAAACCTTCATAAGTCCAAAAATTTCTATACTAGCACCTGAATTAGCTTTTAGGTATTGAGTCAACTTAAATTTTATCCCTCTTTGAAAGCGTATCATTTATAATCCGTAATAGATATAAACATGAGGTTTTCACGTACAAGTGGCATTAAAAGTCTATTTTTCCAGAAATAAAAAAAATACTGTCTTTCTCTCCTCTCTGTATATGTTCGACACAACCAAGGAGACCACCACCATCTTCCCAAAATTTGATTCAACATTTTCTATGCATACTTAACCTCTTCTACATTGATTCCTACCACTATTCTCCAAATTAAATCCACATGTAACATTTTTTTTTCAAGAATGGTTTTGAAGAATTCATGAGCAATGGAGTATAATTAAATGTGCAAGGGCTTGAATTAAGTGTTAATAAAGGTTTGGTTGTAAAAAAAAATCAAGGGTTTAGCTATTTAAGAGGTGTTTGGGTTCGGCTAATTCAAGGGACCATGAGGGAGTTTCGTGTTGATTATTTTTCTTGCATTTTCTAGTGATTGTGAGCACTCTAAAACCCTTTTTGATCTTTATTTTCTCATATATGTATGCATTGTATTTTTTTTATATATTATGGAATCCATATGTTAAGTGCTAAATTGATATAGAAGTGATTGAAATTGTTGGTTATGATAGTGGATGGAGATAGGCTAGCTAAGGGTATTTGTGAAGTAAGGGTGTGATGAAAATAGTGTTTGGCACGGTCTTGTAGTGAGTCATTTTCTGCAGAAAATTAAAGCCCACTTTTCCGTGTCGTAAAAATGATAAAGTTAAAAACTTGATTAAGATTATGGTAGAGCTTGCCAAGACGATCGTTTTCATGTATGGATCGCCTTATAACTCTTAAAAACGAAGATTCTATGGCGATATGAAACTAGGAAAAATTTTGTTAAAATTTCGGTTTTTGGGTATAAATGGTTGCTGACAGAATTTTGAAGGGGTATTTTCGTAACTTTCTAGTCTGTTTCGGCTTTCGGCCAAAACACGAAAGTTGTTCGGATGGCCGTTTTACTGCCTCGCGAGGTCGGTTGAGTCTAAAATCAAGTAAAAATGGGTCTAAATGCTAAGGCAAAACCTGGGTTTTTCATTTTGTACAAACTGCATCAGACCTGATGCAAGGGCGTTTTCGTCCATTTCTGTCGATTTTCGGGTCTCGGCCAAAACTAAAAAGTTGTCCGGAACGTCGTTTTACGTCAAGGTACTTTAGAGTCCGAGATGTGAAAATGTCATCTAGCGGGTCGTATTGAACGTGTCAGATTTAAGAAAATATATATAAAAGTCAATATGGCAAAATTTGTTTAAATTAGTCGACGAGTGTTTTACGACGTAAAATATAATAAGTAAAACTAAATTTTCAACTAATAAGTTAGTTGTTTGTTTTTGTTCGTGTCTAGATATCTAAATTTTGATTACGGGTCAAAATGAATAATTTTCATAAAATACATATATTAGTCGGGATGGGTTAAATGAAGTATAAAATTTGGGCAGAAAACTAAGGTTTGGTTCGGCTAATTTAAAGTGTTATAAACTGAGTTTTAACCTAAGAATGTAGTAGACACCGTCCGTAGCTTCGTTTCGGTATAAGAATCGGATCCTAACTCTCAAAAACAAATAAGTTAAGTCCATTAGAAATTTGGGAAAGGGTAAGTGTCAAATTCTGCACTAGTCGTTTTGAGCAGAATTTTGAGTCGACTTGTGAGTACCATAACTTGGTCATTATAAAAGCTTTTCTAGATTTTCCGGAGCCTATGATTAAGCCCTTTGAGTCTATTTTCCATAAAATTAGGCCTCTTGGATTGTAAGCAATTGAAAGTGGATCAAAAGTGAGTTGTGAGACAAGTTGTCAAAACTGCGTTTTCTGTGTCCGAATTTCAGTTGTAAAGATGTGCTGTGCAGGCGGGTCAAAAATTAATATTTTTCTACGAAATTTATACTGGAGAATGTCCATGATATATGTGAGCTGCTGTAATTTTTCTAGATTTTTATAAATTTTTTTTAGAGGGTCTGCTATGTCCAACTTTTGCAAAGTCCAGCAGCTACTGTTTTGGAACAAGTGACATTAATGTGTATTCCAATATGAAGATCACTTAAGCTATGGGTCATGG
The DNA here is from genome assembly GCA_026074375.1 of Tanacetum coccineum. Taxonomy (NCBI): domain Eukaryota; kingdom Viridiplantae; phylum Streptophyta; class Magnoliopsida; order Asterales; family Asteraceae; genus Tanacetum; species Tanacetum coccineum. Next base: position 2,172 of record BQNB010070196.1, read on the forward strand.
GTGAACTATGGTAGTTAAATAACATATGAGGGTAACTTAATATAGAAGGAGATCGACTAGTTAGACCATTTAACGTTACTTTAAGTAAGCCAAGTATTTAGCTAAAAACGGAGAAAATTTCAGAAAATGCACAATAAATAGAAACATTAAGTGGTGTTGTCTTATGAATTCCTAACTATCATTTCTTATGAGCTTTATGCATTTTCTTATAAACATACTCTTATACGCGCACCATTATTTTAGGTCGCGGTTCGGATCTCTCGAATTCGTTCTTCATTGTTAATCATGATGTTCGCATCGTTGTCATAGTTGTTCTCTCGGTGTGAATTCTCTTATCCTATACTTCTATCCACGGTGAGTTCATAGCCCCCACCTTTTCTCTTTTAATGGTTTTCTTAAACTATTTTTGGGGTGAGAATACATGCTTGTTTTACCAAGTAAACATATTGATTTCTACTACTTAAGTGTTACGTGACTATCTTTACAAAAGTTTTTACTTGCTTACTACATGACTTCTAAAACATGTGTGATACATGGCTGTTTCTTATGAACTGATTAAAGCTTGATTTGTTTACTACATCATTTGAGATCATTAAATTCCTACATATGAAAACCGTGAGTTTTGAACACATTACTTGTTTTACTTTGGACACAAGTGCTTTCCAAATTGTATGCTATCCAGATTATTGCCTGAATATTATTGCCTAAGTCCTTTCTCTGCTACTTAAGTCCCCTGTTTATCATGAACCGTCAGTTGCTAGTGTAGTGAGCGCGAGTGTTGTGGATAGATCTATCGGGACTGACAATCCCCACCTTTCTTTGGGGTCACAAGCTGACTCATGGTGCATTGAACATTTGAGGTATTACTTTCTAGGATGTTTGGCAGAACATCCTACTTTTGTGGGGCATTCCAATCTATTGATTGAAGTACGTTAAGGTTTCGGTGTCATGAGCTTAGTGCAATAATATATGTTTTGGACTATTGAATGTGTTTCATAGTCTACTATTACTTGAATCTTGTGGTCCACTACTGAACATTTCTTGATTTATTGAATCACTATTTGGATTTCAGAAATAATACTTTGAAATGTAGTAACGCAACTTTTCTCACTGGAATATTACTTGAATTATTTCCATACTGTTTTTACTTAAACCTATGAATTCACCAACATTATTGTTGATATTTTTGCATGTATTTTCTCAGGTTATTATCTTGCTAGCTGAGCATTGGGAGCATTCGAGACGCGTGGATATCAACAGAACTCAAGGACTTGGTTTTCTTCACATTTGATAACTCTTTTTCCTTAAATATACAAAATGAGTCACGATTGAAATCTTGTAATCTTGTTAAAACATAAATTATTGGGACCTGAATTTACTCTGAAGTTTTAATCGAATGTGACATTTTATTAACGTCCCTTTTGAGGTCGTTTTCTGTGACTTGTACTTTATACTATGAAGTAGCACCCCAATGTGGTATTCCGCTGCGTTGTGATTTTATGGGGGTGTTACAGATTGGTATCAGAGCCAGGTTATAGCGAACTAGGTCGTTTTCAAAACCCTAGACTATAACCTTTTTTTTCGGAAAAAAAAAATAAAAATTTAAGTGTCTTTTACCATTGTCCGATATCCATGCGCGCTTGCTCCCAGGTAATTTATATGCTCTCTTTTGCTTCTTTATTGCTATTACATTAATAATTTGTATATAATACTTGGTTATTATTTCACTCTCATACGCCTATCTTATGACGTCATACTGTTTACCTTATATCGGTCAGTTATATATTGACCACTCCAACTATCGCGTACTTCCTGTTTTCTTATTTTCTCCCTCGAACGTCAATACTAGTATTATATATAGATACTTGTACATATGTGTATAGTACTATGGTACTTCTTAATGAGTTCGTTTACTTCGATATATTGTGAGCGATGCGGTTATCTCTGAAACATTTACGCGACCTTGCTTCATTCCTTTTTTTTATGATGTTGAAATTCGGCGTAGTTTGTCAATTTCGCTAGTTATTCTATCATTTGACTTCGAGTTTGAACACTCTCTTTATGCTTTTGAATCGTATACGTTGCTTCGTAATCTATTGTTTTGATATTGTGTTTTTGTGCCGGCGATACTTAAGTAGGATGATTTATAATCATCTTATTGAAATGAATTGGGACGCCTCTTCATTTGAATAAGAAAATTATAAATTACCGAACCATAAGTTTATAAATTCTTACTTACAAGGATTGGGACGCCTCTTTTTGTAAGTGACAAATTATAAATGAGTGGGCTTATGTGTATCCGACATAGCGTGTGTTCGTCCGTATGAATCATTCCTTGGGCTATGAATTTCTTTCGACTCGTGCTTTGTTATATGGATTTTTCCGAATGTGTATCGACCGCCGCGAACTTGATAATCTAATAGTAATAAATCATTAACCACTTTCAAGAATTGACGACTTGTTAAATTCTTCGTTCCAATGGCTTTTCTTCGAGTCATGTATTTCATCCTTCCATTTGAAGATTCTCATTACATTTGATTCATTCGCTCATATCGATTGCATATATCCTATGCTTTGACCTTTGTTCACTCAAATTTTCGTTGGAACCTCGACGATGACCTAGGTATATCCACTCATCTAATCACTAGTAAACCAAGGACGAATAAAACAAATTGAGCACCGGGACGGCGCTCTCTTAAGGTGGGAAGACTTAACAACCGGCAATTTTCAGAACTTGAAATGACTCTTTTACCCTTTTTACTTTTTATTGTCAAAAAAAAAAACGATAATCACGTAACCGGACATCCTTTTTTTTTGTAAACTTATTTAAATAATTAAAATTTATATTTAATTATTTCACACCTCGCTCTCTACAAATTTATTTTTCTCAAACTTATTTGATTTGAAAACGAGACCAATGAGTACCGACTCAAAAATAATTAAATTATATTTAATTATCACGATTTATTTAATGAAAATATTAAATAATTTTTTTTTTACATTTTATCCAAAAAAACAATTTGTTGAAAAGAGGATTATTCGAGTCTAAAAAAATTTTTATCACCTGATAAATAACACAAATATTTTTATAAATGTTCTAACAATTATATATGAAATACTATCAAGTAAATACTCATTTTTATAGAAAAATGATTTGGAAAACAATGGCGCAAGTTTCGCGCGTCGAATCATTAGTTAAGTCGCCCAAACGAGTCTCGAACCGCTTTTTATCAAAAGTATAATAAAAAGTTACACTTTTAACCCTCAACTATTATACAATTTCTAATTCATTTTAAAAGTTTTATATATAAATAAAAAGTTTATATATTTTTTTCATTTACATCTCTTATACACACACACACATATAATAAACTCTCTCCCCTCTCCCCACCCTCCCCCACCGCCGGCCACCCTGTCGCCGCCGGCCACCATGGCGCCGCCGCCGGAAAACTTTTCCGGTGAGCTTCAAAAAGCTTCCTCGTCACCCGATCTACCCGACCATCTACACCACTCGCCCCCACTCGCGGTTTTTCCCTCCCTCCTTTTCAAGATTTATTGATTTTTAGCTTATTCATCATCATTTGTAAGCTTATTCCTAAACCTCTTTTTGATTCCCTTGATTTTCTTATACTTTTGGTTTAAATCCATGTGTTTGTGTTGTTTTTCAAAAAGAAATGAATTAAGTGTCAAAGTTAATGAAGTCTTATATTTCTTTAAATACATATTGTGATTAAGGCGGGGATGAGTTGATTTGCGTGTTGCAACAATGATGAGGATGAGATTAGAATAGTTATAAGTGTGGATTTGATGTTGGATTAGTATTGGATGAGGATTAGGATTAGATTAGGCACTATGATGAAGTTTGAATTGGTTTTGAAAGTGATTTGATAAAATATGCAATCTGTCCGAAAATGAAAAGTGGGATACGGGATGATAAAAAAAAATGTCTTAAGGTGTTAAAATGCTAAGAATATGGTAGTATATGATTCCCCGGTCGTTTCGATATATAGAACGTTAAAATCAGACTTAAAATGATCTAGTTATGACCAAATGAAACTCGAAACATTGTTGGCAAATATGGATATGGACCAGATATAAATACACGAAAGTTGTTCCGGAATGAGATTTTACTTAAGGTCGCGAACCGTTTAGATTTAAAGTAAAATAATGAGAGATATTTTTACCACAAATCGGAAAAATTGATTTTTGTGAAATACACTAAAAAGTGCTTGCTGTTTGGATTTCTAAAACGGGTTTTCGGACACTTTCAGGGTTGTTTGAGCATTAAAAACCTTGGCGAAACATATAGCGACACTTATGTATTAACTAGAAAACATTAGAATTTGTCATGGGACATATTTTCGGAAAGGCGTGTGATGTTTCTAAAATATAGAAAGTTTGTATTAAAAGTGAAGTCACTTTATGAAAAAAAAGGGAAACTTACGTCGTTTAATAGAACTTCGAGCGTCTAGGCGTGAAATGCGACATTAAACAACCTATTATTATTAGGCAAAGTTATTGTGTCAGGTGTCGGGACTCTGGAAAACGGAAAACTTTTATAAATAATAACTTTCTGATAAATGGCAAAACTTTTCGACAATGATGGCGTAACGTTTTTTAATAAACCTAATGAGTTCCGTAACAGACAAGTTTTTGTTAAATAAAGTTAAGCACTAACACATATGGATGTCTTATTTCTATTATAAACGTTATATAAAACGTTCGTGATTTACTTCTCGTTCTAAAGCGCGTCTTATAATTAGGTCGCGGTTAGAGTCGTTCGGTTACTTTATTCTCCTCGTTGATTACCGATTCACCGTTTGCTGAGGTGAGTTCATAGTCTCGCATTTCAATCTTTTCAATGTTTTATAAACCCGCGAGGGGAATACATGCTTGTCTCAAATCTGTATACTTGGTTTTCTTATAACATGTGATTGTTTTTAAAGGGATTTTGTGTGAGTTTTTTAGCCCCATGTTTTACGGGTTTTACATAGATTTTTGGGGGCGGTGGAGAACATTGCTTGTTTACAAATGCATTTAAAGATTGTTTACAAATTGGTTTACATACTGATTTGCATAGTCTCTCTTATGGATTACATTATTGACTTCATTTTTGGTACAAATGCTTACTTTATTTTGAAAATGATTTCGGATTAGCTTAGGCTGATTGAACTGATAGAAATAAAATTACTGCCGGGTATGTTCTTGGAGGGACTCCGTAAAGGGAGTAAATATTTTTACATTACTGCCAGGGTGTTCTTGGGGAGGGGGGACACCGGTACGGGAGTATATATACTTACGCATTATTTGTATTCACTGCCAAGATTTGGGGTACATACAAGGTCTAAGTCACAGCGTCATGAACTGTAAATCACTTTGGGAGGGTGAGAGCGAATGTTATGTAATAGATCTATTCGGGTGTGGATCCCTGTTCGGGGTGATTGCGATCCACTTGGTAACCCGAACATGATAGCGTGATGTCCACGGTGTATGTTATAAAATTGATCTATTCGGTGACAACCTCCAGGTTCGGGTGACGAGCTATTCACTGGGAACGAACGTTAGTAACATGTCGGATTATAACGTTGGGACATCGGGCCTACCCAACATGGCACGAAATTTATATAGTTGCTGGGCAACGGATTTATTTAGTGCGGGACAATGTCACAGATTTTTTATAGTGACTCTATATTTTGTTCATAAAATGGGTCTCATGCATTTATTTATAAATACTTAGGGATAAGATTGGTATTTTGGAGTACTATAAAAATGAGTTCATGCAATCTTTATAAAATCTTTGGATTTTTACATGGTACTGTGATGATACCAGTGGATTACATTTCATATTTTGAACTAATCTATGAAACTCACCAACTTTAATGGTTGCACTTTTTAATCAAGTTTTCTCAGGTGAATTAGATGCGTGGACTATTTGAATGTGCATTGGTGTCTATACATACAAGCTTTCATTGTGATGCAATTTATGGGACAAATGTATTATTAAATAATGATTGATTAAATCTACAATGTAATTTTTCAAACGACTCCTAGAGTCGTTCTCTTGTATATATTGCTGTTGTATTACGAAGTAACACCCAATTTTGTATTCGCTGCGTTGTAGGTGATTGTTGGGGGTGTTAATAATAATTTATATTTTTTTAAAATTTAATATATTATTTATAATCCAGACTTATATGAAATTTTTATCATAGAATCCATGAGTACGCGAAACTTACTTATTTATACCCACTAAAATGATCCACCTTAAGTTTAACTACATTTTAACCCATTCCGACTAATATGTAATTTTAATGAAAATTACCCATTTTGACCCATATCAAAGATTAAGACATCTAGACGCGAACAAAAGCGAAAGACTAACTTATTTGTTGTAATTTCAGCTTTAGTTAATATATTTTACGCCTAATCATTCTCCATAACGCTAATTGACCATTAAAAGAATTTCACCAAGTTTGACTTTTTGTTATATATTTTTCCTTAAATCTAACCCGTCCAAAACGACCAGCTAAATCACATTTTCACGACTCAGACTCTAAAGCAATTTGATGTAAAACGACGTTTCAGACAACTTTTTAGTTTTAGCCGAGACCCGAAACTCAACAGAAAATGACCAAAATGCCCCTGCAAGTTTCTGCAGAAAATTAACTTCTTTTTAACAAAAACGCAGAATTTCTTTAAGTTTTTGACCCGTTAACATACGTTTTTAGCCTTAGCTAACCTTGGGAGAAAGTAAAACGGCATTTTAAACAATTTTTTAGTTTTACCCGAGACCCAAAACTAGATAGAAAAGGACGAAAACGCCTCTATATCAGATCTGATGCAACTAAAAAGAAAGAAAAAACGCAGATTTTATTCTAAGCTTTTCGACCCGTCATTACGCATTTTTAAGACTAACAAGCCTCGCGAAAAAGTAAAACGGCATTTTAAACAACTTTCATGTTTCGGCCGAAGGCCGAAACAGACCAAAAAATGACGAAAAAATGCCTTTTTTGAACCTGACAGCAACTATATTTTCAATAGTACTAGAAATTTAGCGAAAACATTTTTCTAAACTTTTTGACATTAAAAACTTCGTTTTTGAAAGTTACGGGACGATCCACCTACCGAAACGTTCATAATAACAAGCTCTATCATATTTTAAGCTAAAATTCAGTTTTGGAAATTTTGACTCGCCCACACACGACCTCTAATTTTCTGCCCTATACGGGTAGCTTTAAACCCCTTCAAAACTCCAATTTCTCATACCACAAACATCGCCAACATACTTACACTATCCTAACACCATTACTAGTCATCACAAATCAACCAAACACCTCAAAAACGCAACTGTTCCCTTTTTTTTTTTTTTATCCCCCCCCCCCCCCCCCCCCCCCCCCCCCCCCCCCCCCCATTTTCCCCCCCCCCCCTTTTTTTCGCACAATCTATGGATTCTTGGGATATAATAGCTAAACTTATGCATAATAATTAAAATCAATCAACATAAAGGGGGTAAAAAAATTCTTACATACTCAATGCAATGCAAAGATAATTATAACAATAAAACCTTTTTGTTTGATTATTGGCCCGATCACCCTCAACCACCCAACAAAGCCTAGTTTGATTTTTACTACTCCAAAAAAAAAAATCTAAATTTTGTTCACAAACTTTGTCTACACAACAAATATTAAACTATTGTTACTCCAATTACCCTCAATTAGATCAAAACCCTTCAAAATTAAAAATCAAGAAAAATTAAGAACTTGGGAAATCTTATGCATGGTGGATTTTAATTGAAAAGAATGACGGGGTTTAGTTTATAATTGATTTGGGATTGAATGGAAGTGATTTTGAAATTGTTGATAAAGGTTTATGGTGGTTCTTGTTGTGTTGTCGTCGAACAGTAAGTAGAGAGGGGGAGGGACACGAAAGTTTTGTTATCTGAGATTGTGTGTGTGTTTTTTTTACTAATAGATTTGGTGGGTTATATATGGGTTAAGTTTATAAAAATAAAAAGATAATAAGGGGGTGTTTTGTTTTTTTTTTTATTTGTCACTTTGTAGGAGCAATAAAAAAATAAGGAGTGTTTGGTTTTAGTTTAGTAGGAGCTAATTAAAACAAAATGGGTGTTTGGTTTTACATGTTTGGTTTATAAATTATATTTTTTTTTTTCTATAACATTTTACCACAATGGAACTTAGGTTCAATATTAAAATATTATAAAATAAGGATTATTTTGAACACGGTTCGACCAAACTCGGATAAAAATCAAAAAGTATTAAAATGAAAAATAAATAACCTCTCGAAGCTAAAATATGGAATTATTGATTTCTCAAACATTAAAATGGATAAATATTCAAGGCACGATTCGTAACTAGCTAAACACGGACGATTTTCGTTAAACGGCTAAAAATAAAAATAATAAATTCCATAAGAATTAGAAATAGAATTAAGGCTCGGTTAAAATATTGACCGTAAAATACGAGATGTTACAGTCTTCTCACCTTAAGGGAGCGCCGTCCCGGTGCTCTATTTCGACTTTATCTCCAAGGTTTGTAAGGTGATACACATCGGAAAAATCCAATATCACATTTTACAAGTCGAAAGAAGTTCCAGGCATAGCACATTGTATAAAGCAATAATGATTGCGATTCGAAGAGAAATGACAATGAATGATTGTACGAATGTAAATACTTGTTAAAGAGACGCACGCCATGTTAGTTTCACATTTGAAATAAACAAATGAAATAAATTTCGATACCGAAAAAAAGGTCTATAAGACTCTTCGTATGAAGATTATAAGATAACGATTAGATGACGAAGAAAGATGAATTATTCGTACAAACGGATTACAATCGAAGAATTGAATTTGTACGAATGCCATACCTGAAGCCCACTCTATTTCAAATCGTTTTATACATCTAAAGGCGTCAAATCAGTAAATAAGTATTTGAGAATTATGGTTCAGTGATTTAATAATTTTCTTATTAAAATAGGAGGTGTTCCCAATTCATTTCAATTAAGATATTTATAAATTAGCCTACTAAGCATTGTCCACAAACAAAACACGAGATCATAAAACAAAGTTACATTGGCGGAGATAGGTGTCTCATTGGCGGCTATTTCTCAAATCTTAAGAAGTAACGCGAAGAATAACCAAGACGTTATCAATCGGTTTCAAAAGGTATAAAAAGACGGGAACGATCCGAGGTGACAAAGTTAAAGTCGTATTCCCAATCAACTGGAAGACTTCAACGATGGATTACGAAATCACATATGGATTCAAAGAATAAGTAGTGTGTTCACTCTCGGTATCCATTGGTAAAATAATCAGTGGAATTGACAAATCTACTCGAATTTCCAATACATCAAGAAGGGAATAAGGTAAGTCGTGTAAATGTTTGAAGTTAATGCTAAGTGATCAAGAAGAAAATAGCCCATATGTTATGTATCTGTTTATAATACCAACATCAACGCTTAAGGGGAGTAATGAGAAATCAAGAAGTTCGCGATAATTCAGTGTGATCAATATTTATATAACGGAACGATTTAAGGTAAATACGTAGACGTCATCAAGATAGACGTAAGAGAACGAAATAATAGCCAAGTGTTAGTTAACTATCATTCAATGTAATTGTAGTAGATATGCCAAAAGAGAGCATATAAGGGATGTAGAGGCATTGCACTGCGCGGATATCGAATCATCGGTGAAATGACTCTTAATTTTTCGAAAACAGTTATGTTAGTTTTGAAAGGACCTAGTTCGCTAAACTGAGTTCTGATATCAATCTGTAATACCCTCCCCAAAATCACAACGCAAACGGATATACTCTTGGGTTGCTACTTCATAGTTATTACTCACATGTTACAGAAACGACATCCAAAAGAGCGTTAATAAAATGTCCCATTCGATTTAAATAAATCAGAGTAAATTCAGGTCCCAATAATTTATTTTTAACAAAAGTTACAAGAGTTCAAACATGTCTCATTTGTATATTTAAAGAAAAATGGTTATCGAATGTGAAGAAAAACTGAGTCTTTAAAGTTTTGATATTCGCGGCGTGCATGCTCTCTAATCCCTTATATGCTCTCTTTTGCATCTCTACTACTATTACATTGATGATGAGTATCTAACACTTGGCTATGATTTCGCTCTCTTACGTCTATCTTATGACGTCTTACTTTTTACCTTATATCGGTCCGTTATATAAATATTGATCACTCTGATTTTCGCGTACTTCTTGATTTCTCATTTACTCCCTTAAGCGTTGATGTTGGTATTATATAAGGATACAATATACATATGGGCTATTTTCTTTTTGATCTCTTACGATTAACTTCAAACATTTACACGACTTTACCTTATTCCCTTTTGATGATATTGAAATTCGGAGTAGTTTGTCAATTCCACTGATTATTTTACCATTGGATTCCGAGTGTGAACACTCTTCTTATGCTTTTGAATCGCATATGTGATTTCGTAATCCATCGTTTTGAAGTCTTCCAGATGATGGGAATACGACTTTAACTTGTCACCTCGGATCGTGCCGTCTTTTTATACCTTTGGAACGCGATTGACTAACGTCTTATTATTCTTCTCGTTACTTCTTATGATTTTGAAGAATTATGCCGCCAATGAGACTCCTTCTCCTCAATGTAACTTTGTTTTGATCTCGTGTTTGACAATGCTTAAGTAGGCTAATTTATAATTATCTTATTGAAATGAATTGGAACACCTCTTCATTTGAATAAGAAAATTATAAATCACTGAACCATAAATCTCTAATTCTTATTTACAGGATTGTTGTGCCTTTTAGTTGTAAATAACGAATTTGTAATGAGTGGGCTTAAGTGTATGGCATTCGTACAAATAACTTTCTTTCGATTTGTAATCCGTTTGTACGAATAATTCATTTTCTTCGTTCATCTAATCGTTATCGTTATTATCTTCATACGAATGAGTCTTTAGACTTTTTTCGGTTCGAAATTTATTCATTTGATTATTTCCAAATGTGTATCTAACATGGCGTGCGTCTCTTTTAACAAGTAATACATTCGTACGAATCATTCATTGTCTTTTCTTTTCGAATCGCTATCATTATTGCTTTTATACAAATGGCTATCTGGAACTTTTTTCGACTTGTAATATGTGATATGGATTTTTCCGATTGTGTATCAACCGTAGCAAACCCTGTGGAGATAAGTCGAATAGAGCACCGGGACGGCGCTCCCTTAAGGTGAGAAGACTGTAGCATCTCGTATTTTACGGTCAATATTTTAACCGAGCCTTAATTCTATTTCTAAGTTTTATGGAATTTATTAAATTTTTTATTTTTTAGCAGTTTTATACGTAAAATCGTTGCGTTTTAGCTAGTTACGAAACCCCAAATAGTGCCTTTGAATATTTATCCATTTTAATGTTTGTAGAATCAATTTATTCCATATTTTAGCTTCGAGAGGTTATTTATTTTTCATTTTAATACTTTTTGATTTTTATCCGAGTTTGGTCGAAACCGTGTCAAAATAGTCTTTTATAATTTTTAATATTTTAACTAAGTGTCATTGTGGTATAAATGTTTTAGAAAAAAAAATTATAATTTATAAACATAACATGTAAACCAAACACCCATTTTGTTTTAATTGCTCTGCTATAACTAAAAACAAACAATCCATTATGTTTTTATTTGCTCCTACAAAGTGACAAACAAAACTCACCACCTTATTATCTTTTATTTTTATATTTTAAACGCTTATTTTACCCTTCTAATATTTTAGTAAAAAAACACACACAATCTCAGATAACAAAACTTTCGTGTCCCTCCCCCTCTCTACTTAATGTTCGACGACAACACAACAAGAACCACCAAAAACCTTTATCAACAATTTCAAAATCACTTCCATTCAATTCCAAATCAATTATAAACTAAACTCCAATTCATTCTTTTCAATTAAAATCCACCTGAATAAGATTTTTCTAGTTCTTTTTTATTGATGTTTTAATTTGAAGGGTTTTGGATCTAATTGAGGGTAATAATTGGTATAGTAACAAGGTTTATAATATGGTTGTGTAGACAAAGTTTGGTGATACAAAAATTAAGTTTTGGAGTAGTAAAATCAATTCTAGGGTTTGTTTTGGGGTGTTGTGGTGTTCGTGCAATAATCAAACCAAAGAGTTTGATTGTTTTGATTATCCTTGCATTGCATTGAGTTTGTAAGTATTTTGTTACCCTTTTATGTTGATTGATTTTAATTATGTATGCATGTGTTTAATTTTATATCAAGAATCCATAGATTGTGGTGCATGTTGCCTTTTGAGGTGTTTGGTTGATTTGTGATGATTAGTAATGGTGTTAGGATAGTTTAAGTATGTTGGCGATGTTTGTGGTATGAGAAATTGGAGTTTTGAAGGGGTTTAAAGCTACCGTATGGGCTAGGAAAATTAGGTGGTCGTAATTTTAGTGTGTGTGGCGAGTCAAAATTTCCAAAACTGAATTTAGCCTTAAAAATATGAAGAGCTTGTTGTTATGAACGTTTCGGTAGGTGGATCGTCCCGTAACTCTCAAAAACGAAGTTTTTATGGTCAAAAGAAGTTTAGAAAATGTTACGCTAAATTTCTGCACTATTGAAAATATGAGTTGCTGTCAGATTCGAAAAAAGGCATTTTCGTCATTTTCTGGTCCGTTTCGGCCTTCGGCCGAAACATGAAAGTTGTTTAAAATGTCGTTTTACTTTTTCGCGAGGCTTGTTAGTCTTAAAAATGTGTAATGACGGGTCGAAAAGCTTAGAATAAAATCTGCGTTTTTTTTTTTATTTTTAGTTGATCAGATCTGTATAGAGGCGTTTTCGTCCTTTTATCTAGTTTTGGGTCTCGTGGTTATAAACTATAAAAATTTGTGTAAAATGCCGTTTTATTTCTTCCCAGGTTATCTAAGGCTAAAAACGTTGTTTACGGTTCAAAAACTTTAATGAAAAATTCTGCGTTTTTGTTAAAAAGAAGTTAATTTTCTGCAGAAACTTGAAGGGGCATTTTGGTCATTTTCTGTTGAGTTTCGGGTCTCGGCTAAACTAAAAAGTTGTCTGAAACGTCGTTTTACATCAAATTGCTTTAGAGTCTGAGTCGTGAAAATGTGATTTAGTTGGTCGTTTTGGACGGGTCAGATTTAAGGGATAAAAAAAAAATAAAAATAAAATATATAATAAAAAGTTCAAACTTGGCGAAATTCTTTTAATGGTCAATTAGCGTTATGGGAGATTGGATTAGGCGTAAATTATATTAACTAAAGTGAAATTACACATATAAGTTGTCTTTCGCCTTTTGTCGCGTCTAGATGTCTTAATCTTTATAATGGGTCAAATGGGTAATTTTATTAAAAATTTTAATTTATTTAGTCGGATTGGGTTATAATGTAGTTAAAACTTAAGGTGGTATCATTGTAGTGGGTATATAATAAGTATGTTTCGCGTTATCATGGATTTATTTGATATAAAATTTCTTCATATATGTCGGGATATATATACTTTATATTATATTTTATATATATATGTAACACCCCAAAAATCAACTTACATACGCAAGGAATACCCAATTGGGGTGTTACTTCGTAATAACAGCAATAGATACAATGAGAACGACCTCTAGGTGCGTTTGGAAAAATACATTGTTGTGATTTAATCAAAATTGAATTTAATAATACATTATGTCCCAGAATTTGCATCACAATGAAAAGCTTGTTGTATAGATCCAATGCACAATCAAATAGTACAAAGCATCTAATTCACCTGAGAAAAAGCATGCTTAAAAGTGTCAAACATTCAAGTTGGTGTGTTCATGATTGTTTAAATTTGTATGTAATCCACTGTTTCATCTATCAGTACCATGTAAATATCCCAAAGATTTTCATAAAGTATGCATGAACATTTTATGTCGCCCAAACGTACCTATCTTATACCAAAGATTTATAAAGGAATGCATGACCCTTTTTTATGAACAAATTGAGTCACTATATAAATTCTGTGACTTTGCCCGCACTATATAAAATTCGTGCCGCACTTTATATATTTCGTGCCATGTTTTGGGGGTCGGAGGCTCCGCTAGTCCCAACATTATAATCGACATGTTATTAACGTTCGTTTCCCAGTGATAGCTAGTCACCCGAACGGTGGGTTGTCAATCCCGATAGTCTATTTTATATCATTCTCGTGGACATCACGCTATTAATGTTCGTTTACCAAGGTGATCGCCTCAATCACACCGAAAAGGGATCCACAAACCGAATAGATCTATTTCATAACATTCCGCCTCACTCCTCAAAGTATTTACAGTTCATGTGACGCTGTGTCGTTGACTTGTATGTACCCAATTTCTTGGGCTGTGATACATATAATGCGTATGTATATATTACTCCCGTTTACCGGTGTCCTCCAAGTACAAACGGGCAGTAGTAATGTAAAAATATGTTACTCCCTTTTTACGGTGTCCCCTCCAAGAACAACCGCGGGCAGTATATTTATTTTTTTGATATCAGTTCAATCAGCCTAAGCTAATCCGAAATCATTTCAAAAGTAAAGTATGCATTTGGTGACAAAATCGAAGTCAATAATGTATTCCATAGCGAGCTAGGCAAATAAGTTGTAACCAATTGTAAAACAATCCTGTAAATGCATTTGTAAACAAGCATGTTATCACCCCAAAGAATATATTGTCAAACAGATAAATCATGGGCTATAACTTCTCAAAATCCTTTAAACAATCACATTGTTATAGATAACCAAGTATAAGTATTTGTAGGACAAGCTGTATCCCTCGCGGGTTATAAACATTGAAATGATTGAAATGTGGGACTATGAACTTCACCTCAGCAAACGGTGTATCGGTAATCTACTGGAGGAGATTAAAGTATTAACCGAACGACTCTAACCGCGACCCTAGTTATATGAGCGCTTTAGAACGAGAAGTAAATCACGAGAGTAGGTTATATAACGTTATAATAGAAAATAGGACATCCATATGTGTTTGTGCTTTACTTTATTATAACAAATACGGTCTTTTCGAATCATTTGGTTTATTTAAATCGTTAGCCATTATTACGATAAAGTTGCCTTTTCAGAAAGTTATTATTTATAAAAGTTTTCCGTTTTCAGAGTCCCGACACCTTGAAACATTAACGTTGCCTAATAATAATAGTTGTTAAGTCCATTTCACGCCTAGACGCTCGAAGGTATATTAAACGTCTAAGTTTCCTTTTTTTCTAAAGTGACTTCACGTTTATTACAAACTTTCTATTTTTAGAAACATCAAACGCCTTTCCGAAAATATGTCCATGACAATTCTAATGTTTCTAGTTAATACATAAGTGTCGCTATATGTTTCGCCAAGGTTTTTAATGCTCAAACAACCCTGAAAGTGTCCGAAAACCCGTTTTAGAAATCCAAACAGCAAGCACTTTTTAGTGTATTTCACAAAAATCAATTTTTCCGATTTGTGGTAAAAATATCTCTCATTTTTTACTTTTAAGCTAAACGGTTCGCGACTTTATAGTAAAATCTCATTCCGGACAACTTTCGTGTTTTATATTATGTCATTAAATTTTGCCGAAAAATGTTTCGAGTTTATTTTGTATAACTAGATCATTTTAAGTCTGATTTTAACGTTCTATATATCGAAACGACCGGGGTGGGAGATTGGGAATCATATATCCCTTATTTTTAGCATTTTAACCCCTTTTGACATTTTTTTTTATCATCACGTTTTCACCACTTTTCATTTTCGGAAAGATTGCATATTTTATCAAATCCTTTTCAAAACAATTCATAACTTCATCTTAGTGCCCTAATCTAATATATTCATCCAATATAAATCCAACATCAAATCCACAACTTATAACTATTCTATTATCATTCCTCATCATTGTTGCAACACGCAAATCAACTATCCGCCTAATCACAAGTATGTATTTAAAGAAATATAGGCTCATTAACTTTGACACTTAATTTTTTTCTTTTTGAAAAAAAAACACAAACACATGGATTTAAACAAAAAGTACTAGAAATCTAAGGAATCAAAAAGAGGTTTAGAATAAGCTTACAAATGATGATGAATTAGCTAGAAGTCAATAAATCGTTGCAAAGGGAGGGGAGGGAAAAAAACCGACGCGAGTGGGGGCGAGTGGTTGTAGATGGGTCGGGTCCTAGATCGGGGGGATCGAGGAAGCTTTTGAAGCTCACCGGAAAATTTTTTTCCGGCTAGGCGGCGCCATGGTGGCCGGCGGCAGTCAGGGGTGGGGCGGTGGTGGGGTTGAGGGTCGGGGATGAGGGGAGAAAGTTTATTATATGTGTGTGTGTGTATAAGAGATGTAAATGAATAAATATATAAATTTTTTTTATATATAAAACTTTTAAAATGAATTAGAAATTGTATAATAGTTGAGGGTTAAAAGTGTAACTTTTTAGTATACTTTTGATAAAAAGCGGTTCGAGACTCGTTTGGGCGACTTAACTAATGATTCGACGCGCGAAACTTGCGCCATTGTTTTCCAAATCATTTTTCTGATAAAAATGAGTATTTACTTGATAGTATTTCATAAATATATTTTTATAACATTTATAAAAATATTTGTTATTTATCTGGTGATAAAAATTTTTTTAACTCGAATATTCTCTTTTTCTACAAAGGTTTTTGGATAAAATGTAAAAAAAATTATTTTTTTTATATTTTCATTAATAAATCGTGCTATTTAAATATAATTTAATTTTTTTTTAGTCGGTATCATTGTCTCGTTATAAATCAAATAAGTTTGACAAAAAAATAAATTTGTGAGGTGAGCAGAGGTGAAATTAATAAATATTATTTTTATTTAAATAAGTTTACAAAAAGAGGATGTCCTGGTTACGTATTATCGTTTTTTTTTTTTGACAATAAAAGTCAAAAAAATGGGTAAAAGCAGTTCATTCTCAAGTTCTGAAAATTGTCGGTTGTTACAGTTACCCACCTTAATGTGGCGCCGTCCCGCAGTGATCAATTTGTTTTTATTCGTCCTTGTTTATAGTGATTATATGAGTGGATATCCTATGTCATCGTTTTTGAGTGAACAAAGGTCAAAGCATAGGATATATGCGATCGATATGAGCGAATGAATCAAATTACATGACTCGAAGAAAAGCCATTGGAACGAAGAATTTAACAAGTCGTCAATTCTTGAAAGTGGTTAATGATTTATTACTATTAGATTATCAAGTTCGCGGCGGTCGATACACATTCGGAAAAAATTCATATATAACAAAGCACGCAGTCGAAGGAATTCATAGCCCAAGGATCTGATCATACGGTCGAAACAACGCTATGGTCGATAACATAAGCCCACTCATTTATAATTTGTCACTTACAAAAAGAGGCGTCACAATCCTTGTAAGTAATAATTTATAAACTTATGGTTCGGTAATTTATAATTTCCTTATTCAAATGAAGAAGCGTCATAATTCATTTCAATAAGATGATTATAAATCATCCTACTTAAGTATCGCCGGCACAAAAAACACAATATCAAACAATAGATTACGAAACAACGTATACGATCAAAAGCATAGGAAGAGTGTTCCATCTCAATGTGAGTGGTAAAGTATCGGCATTTTTTTTGGGTCGAGAGTGTATTGAGAAAGTTCAGGGATAATCGAAGTGATCAATATTTATATAACTTACTAATATAAGGTAAATAGTAAGGCGTCATACGATAAACGTAAGAAAGCGAAATCATAAGCAAGTATTAAATACTCGTTATCCATATAATAGTAGTAGAGATACAAAAGAGAGCATATAAATTACCTGGAAGCAAGCGCGCGCGGATATCGAATAAAACAAGGAGAGACTCTAAATTTTGAAAAACGTGGTCATAGTCTAGGTTTTGAAAACGACCTAGTTCTCTATGACTTCAGCTTGATAACATTTAAATATATAAAACATATATTAAAATTTCTTTCTCTCTCATTTATTCACAAATATAAAAAAAATTATACTTCTCACTCTCTCCTCTCACAATTATCCGGCCACCGGCCCTACCACCGCCGCCCACCACCTTCCCCGGCCGCCGAAAACTTTTCCGGCGGGCTTTTCCGACGAAGACCAAAAACACTCCCCACCCTCGGATCTATACTCGATCCCCACTACCACTCTCCTCCACGCGCCATTTTTCCTTCACCATCTTCGACTAGCCCAACCATCACCATGGTCATCATCATCCTCGTCCGCATGGGTTATTGCGTGGGTTTAATAGCAACCTAGGGATTGTTTGTTTGTTTGGTCCGCGGTTATAAAAACTCCTCTCAAGGGTAGTTTTGCGTTGGTGTTCACACAAAAAGGGTGCGTACGGGTTAAGGTTATAACCACCAAGGGGTGTGGGTTTGTTTGGGTTGGGAGTATAAACCACAAGGGTGCATCGGGTTGTGGGTTCACAGCCGTAGGGTGCGTTTGGTTGTGACCACCACGCGACGGGGTGCGTTTGGTTTGGTTTATAACAGCCAAGGGGTGGGTTCGGTTGGGGCAGCCGCCGCACGGGTGCGCTTGGTTTTGTTATAGAAGCGAAGGGGTGTTTGTTTTATGGGTTGTCTTATAACACCCCGACAAGGGTGTTTGTTTATAGATTTAGCAGCAAATGGGTGTTTGGTTTGGCTGTCACGCCGCCCAAATAGGGTGCGTTTGGTTCGATCGAGACAGCCGGGGCCAATGGGTAGGGGAAACGACGTGTGTCGTTGGTTGACAGTCGGGGTGCAACCAGATGGGTCGGTTGTGGGTTCACAGCTGTAGGGTGCGGTTGGTTTTGTTCTAAGCCGGGGTGTGTTTGTTCGGCTATATAAGCCCCGACAAGGGTTTAGGTCGGGTTTTGGCTGTGGGAACGGCCGGGGACAGCCGGGGTGTCGGGCTAGGCTCGGGACTGCCGGGGGTGTTTGGTTTGCGTCGGGTTTGACAGCGGGGACAGCCACGAGGGTGTGGGTTTGTTTAGGTTATAACACAAAGGGTGCGTCCGGGTTGGTTTCCGGACAGCCGCCCAAATAGGGTGCGTTTGGTAGGCTGCCAAACAGCCGGGGGGACGAGGGATGCTTGTGTTGGCTGTCGAAACAGCCGGGGTATCGGGTTAGGTTAGGGGTCAGCCGGGGTATAGCCATAAGGAGTGCGTTTGGTTTGTTGAATTACGCACAAGGGTGCGTTTGGCTTAATAGCCACGCACAAGGGTGCGTTTGGCTTGTGACAGAAATCCCACCAAGGGCGTGTTTGGTTTAGACAGAAACGCACAAGGGTGCGTTTGGCTGTCAAAACAGCCAAAGGGTGCGTGTGTTTGGCTGCGAAACAGCCGGGGACAGCCGGGGCATCGGGTTGTTTCGTTTGGTTTGCAACGGAAACGCGTGCGTTTGATTGTGTTGACACCGAAATAAAGTGAGTTTGGTTAACACGAAAATATATAAATTGTTTCATTTAAATCGATTTCATATAATATTGTGCTGAAAATATTATAAATTGCGCGTCTAAGTAAAATACGATATGAATATTAAAACGGGAGTGATATTAATGTATAAGTGATATTAGTCATATTTGAGACGAGAATTGGACTAAAAATGGACTTTAGTGCCTTTATATCACGAGTAATTTAAATCAGAAAATAGAACATAAGATTCGGGATTCGAGACCTTGAATGTTTGACTTTGGTTTATAAAATTATAACAAATTATATTTGACGGACGTTTTGATTAATCGGGCTTCTAACTCCCAATAACGAAGAAACTGGATCGAAATCGGAATATACACTTTAATAGAAATAAGTATTTTTAATATATTAAATCTGACAGATCTATTAATGAATAGATTCGAGGCACTTTAGTCCGTTGCAGGCCTTTACGGCGAACAAGAAAGTTGTTCGTTAATGGCATCATTTACTTTTAGACGCGAGGTTATCGCTTTTAGAATTGAGTAAGTTAGGATTTGGTCGGAAATTAGTATATTATACATAAAATATGAATAAGGGTTAAGTTTAAAAGACGTGCAAGGAATTTCTCAATCACATGTATACTATGACTGCATTACATATAAAAAATATGTATGGGATCTCGTGTAACGATGTACGCATCGTTGGTCGTATTTATTATGTGTTATAATCGAACGACATTATTATAGGGCGTTGTCGAGATCGTTGCGATTCAGTTGTGATTTAATTGGATTATTGATCGTAGGTCTTTTAATCAATGGTGAGTTCATAGCTCGCTTTTCAATCTTTTGAATGTTTTATAACCCGCTGAGGGGGTTACTGTTGTCTACAAATTCTTTATTACTTGGTTATCTTATAACAATGTGATGTTTTTAAAGGATTTTGTTGAGTTTATTGCTCATGTTTTACTGGTTTTAATTATTTTTGGGGTGAGAAATTGCTTTGTTTACAAATGGCATTTACGGATTTTTACAAAATTTGTTTTACTTACTTATATGCTTAGCTCGCTATGGAAATAACATTATTTGAACTCATTTTTGGTCACAAATGCATACTTTACTTTGAAATGATTTCGGATTTGCTTAGTCTGATATGAAATGATAGCAATTAAAAATTACTGCCCGGTGTGTTCTTGTGAGGGTGACACTGGTAATGGGCAGTACCTATTTTTACATTACTGCCTGGGTGTTTTGGAGGGGACACAAGGTATCGGGAAGTATATATACTTAAGCATTATTTGTATCACTGCTTAGATTTGGGGGTACATACAGTCTACGGTTCACAGCGTTCATGAAATGTAATCACTTGGAGGGTGAGCGCGAATGTTATGAAATAGATCTATTCGGGTGTGGATCCCTGTTCGGGTGATTAGCGATCACTTGGTAAACGAACATTATAGCGTGATGTCCACGTGAATGATATAAAATAGATCTATTCGGGATTGACAACCCCCGTTCGGGTGACTAGCTATCACTGGGAACTTCGAATATGTTTAAATTGTCGGATTATATCGTGTGGAATTTAGGGGACTCCCCTATTGGCACGTTTCTTTATATAGTGCGGGCTAGGAATTTATATAGTTGCGGGGCAGGTACAGATTTTTTTAGTGACTCAGTTTGGTTCATTAAATGGGTCATGCATTCGTTATAAATCTTTGGATAAGATTGGTACTTTTGGCGAAAAAAAATGTTGTCGTGCATTTTCTTTATAAAATCTTTGGGATTTTTTACATGGTTACTGTGATGATACAGTGGATTAATTCATATTTTAAACTATCTATGAACCTCTCCAACTTGAATGTTGGACACTTTTAAGGATGTTTTTCTCAGGTGAAATTAGATGCTTGGTCTTTTGGTGTGCATTGGAGTCTATACAATACAAGATTCATTGTGATGCAAATTATGGACAATGTATTATTAAATTCAGATTTTTGATAATCAAACAATGTTATTTTTCCAAACGAATCACCTAAGAGGTCGTTCTCTTGTATCTATTGCTGTGTATTATGAAGTTAAACCCATTTGGTTTTTCCGCTCTGCGTTGTATGTGATTTTTGGGGTGTTACAGATTTGGTATCAAAGCATGGGTTTATAGAGAAACTTTTTTGCATATTTTACCCATAGTCTATAACCGTTTTCACAAATAATTGATCACAACAAACATTTTCAAATTGCATCAAGCTACTTGCTTATGTGTTTCAATTTCGTGCTGCATTGAGTGACTTACGTGACTTAATTTTTAAATTATATATATATGATTGCATTTTCTTTCGCGGTAAGCGTACGCTTATTTATATAAGTGCTTATGTTATATAATACCGGGTGAGAGTTTCTTAAGACATTGTGGGTTGCATAATGGGTCTCAATATATGTCAGACATTGTGAGTTGCACAATGGTCTCATTTATACCTCAGACATTTAAAGTTATACAATGGTTCTCAATTATACTCAGACATTGTAAGTTAAACAATCTGGGGTTCTAATTATACCTCAGAACATTGTATGTTATACAATGGTCTCATTATAATCAGGACATTGTGAGTTATACAATGGTCTCATTTTACTTCTTAGACATGTGAGTGACACAATGGTCTCATTTCGTTCTCTGACATTGTAAGATAACAATGGTCTTCTAGGAATGTTCATTTTTCTTCATAGCATTATATAGTGGTATTACGGCGTGATGAGCGTCATAATTTTGTTTACATGGAATTATGTATGAATCTAAGTATTACAAGTCTTGTATAGGCGGGACTTGTAATATGAGGATTGATATGATAATTGCTGTATTAACAAAGCCCGACACAGTTCTGTTTACACGGGACTGTGTATGAATCTAAGTATTGCAAGTCTTGTATAGGCGGGACTTGTAATAGGAGGATTGATATGGTAATCGCTTATGTTGACTCGTTCATAGAGACTTTTACCTTATTTACTCTAACCGAGTACTCATTAATTTTCTTGAAATCTAGGTTGATCTCGCTGGCAGTTTTTTACTCCCAGCTTTCAATGGACGAGTTTTAAATCACTCGTCCCATACTCATTAGAGCACATGCATCGTCATGTCAACCACCTTGAAGGTTATGAGAGTACGCGTATTGCACCGGGAATTATTAAGTAGGATGATTTATAATTTATTTATTTGAAAGGATTGGGACGCCTCTTCAGTTAAATAAATAATTATAAATCACCGAACCATAAGTTTATCATTTCTTACTTACATAAATTTGGACGCTTCTTTATGTAAATAGGAAATTATAAATGAGTGGGCTTAATGGTATCCGATATGACACGAGTATGAACCTGAAATCGATAATCATCAGAATCCGTTAAAAGGTTTGGAAGCACAATAGTGTCTTGCCACTCCGCATAAATCTTAAGGCCTCACTTGGAGCTACCTTATCTCATTCTTAAGTTATTACTTATGACATTGCAAGTCCCTATGCAATGACGAACTGTCTGTGGATGCTAACCAGTCTGAGTGCAATATCCCGTCACCTTTTGTTAATAGTTTAGACTGTTATGGTCGCTACTGTTGGGTCCTGAGCTGGTCCGACTGATACAACCCTTATCCAGTAGGTTATGCAAACTACTTAACGAGATAAACACCTATCGACGAAACAGATAGTTGGACTATTCATTTCGGGCCACTAGTAGGAAGACGTAGGTCGCGGTACATCCTAGTACTGCCAAGAACTGGCAGTTGAGCGTGCTTGAGTGAGAGTAGCACTGGTTTGGGTGGGGGGTGGGGGACCTGCAGGGAAGTCCCAAGCAAGGGAACACACAAAAGCAAAGAGGTTGAGCATGAGGGCAAAGCAGACAATATTGTGGTCTGAGTAAGCGGGATGTTCGAGTGAGAGCCGATTAACTGGTGGGTGCTTAATATCAATAATAAAACTTGTGACGATATTTTTTTTCAAAAATATCTAGATCTAAATACAACGAGGACACTCAACACAACAATTAAAATTTGTTTTTCAGTTATCAGTATTTATTTTTATTAAAATATTAAATAAAATGATTCATCTTTTTTAATTAAAAGCGTTTTTGAAAACGCGACTATTCGAGTTGAAATCAAATTTTTTATTTCGGACGAAGCGAAACCAGTTCATAAAATGAATAACGGATATTTTATTAAATGTTATAAAATATTTCTGAAATATGATCAAGCGAATACTCATTTTTATCGGAAAAATGATTTGAAAAACAATGGCGCAAGTTTCGTGCGTTCAATCATCCGTTAAGTCGCTCAAATGAGTCCCGAACCACTTTTGTCAAAACTATAATAAAAATGTTACGCTTTAAACCCTCAACTATACAACTTGTCTCATTTAATATATTTATATATATATAAAACTTATTTTAAATTGACAGGTGTGGGGCTATAGTTGAGGGTTTAAAGCGTAACATTTTTATTATAGTTTTGACAAAAGTGGTTCGGGACTCATTTGAGCGACTTAACGGATGATTGAACGCACGAAACTTGCGCCATTGTTTTTCAAATCATTTTTCCGATAAAAATGAGTATTCGCTTGATCTATTTCAGTAAATATTTGTTATACATTTAATAAAATATCCGTTATTCATTTTATGAACCGGTTTCCTTATTGTAGCATTGTTTTGATATTGTGTTTCATGTCGGCCATGCTTAAGTAGGATGATTTATAATCGTCTTATTGAAATGAATTGGGATGCCTCTTCAGTTGAATAAGAAAATTATAAACCACCGAACCATAAGTTCATAATTCATCACTTACATGGATTGGGACGCCTCTTTATGTAAGTGACGAATTGTAAATGAGTGGGCTTATGTGTATCTGACATAGCGTGCATTCGTTTGTACGAATCATCCTTTGGGCTATGAACTTCTTTCGACTCGTCATTTCTGATATGGATTTCCCTATGAAGATCACTTAAGCTATGGGTCATGGGTGAACTATGGTAGTTAAATAACATATGAGGGTAACTTAATATAGAAGGAGATCGACTAGTTCGACCATTTAACGTTACTTTAAGTAAGCCGAGTATTTAGCTAAAAACGGAGAAAATTTCAGAAAATGCACAATAAATAGAAACATTAAGTGGTGTTGTCTTATGGATTCCTAACTATCATTTCTTATGAGCTTTATGCATTTTCTTATAAACATACTCTTATACGCGCACCATTATTTTAGGTCGCGGTTCGGATCTCTCGACTTCGTTCTTCATTGTTAATCATGATGTTCGCATCGTTGTCATATTTGTTCTCTCGGTGTGAATTCTCTTATCCTATACTTCTATACACGGTGAGTTCATAGCCCCACCTTTTCTCTTTTAATGGTTTTCATAAACTGTTTTCGGGGTGAGAATACATGCTCATTTTACCAAATTGATTTCTACTACTTAAGCGTTAAATGACTATTTTTACTAAAGGCTATTACATGCATACTATCTGAATTTTAATAACATGTGTTGTATATACTTATGAACTTACTGATTTGATTTGCAATTCATGATTATTTTTTACTTATGGCACAATGTTTGTTTCAAATAGTATGTTATGCGCTGAGAAATTATGCCTGAAGAATACCTTCTCTGTCCACTTAAGTCCCCTGTTTATCATGAACCGTCAGTTGCTAGTGTAGTGAGCGCGATGCTGCTGGATGATCTATCGGACTGACAAATCCTCACCTACTTTGGGTCACAAGGCTGACTCATGTGCATTGAACATTTGAGGTATTATACTTTCTAGATGCTTGGCAACAAGAACATCCTACTTTTTTGGCATTCGATCTATTGATGAAGTACTCTTAAGGTTTCGGTGTCATTGAGACTTATGTAATAATATATGTTTTGGGACTATTGAAAAGTGTTTCATAGTCTACTATTACTAGAATCTTGTGTGTCCACTACTGAACATTCTTGATTTTAAATAGAATCACTACATTGAATTTCAGAAAATATACTTGAAATGATTGTAACGCTACTTTTCTTTACTGGAATATTAACTTAAATTATTTCAATACTGTGTTTTTAACTTAAACCTATGAATTCACCAACATTATTGTATGACATTTTTTGCATGTATTTTTTTTCAGTTATTATCTAGCTAGCTGAGCCCTTGGGACATTCAGACGCGTGAATATCAAAACTTAAAGACAAGTTCTCGGTTTTCCTTCACGATTCGATATTCATATCTTTAAACAATTACATTGAATCAAGTTTTTGAACTCTTTACGTGGTGAGAAAGGAAAATTAATTGGGTAACCTAACTTTACTCTGATTTAACTTAAATCTCCTAATGTTGAACATTTTATCAAAACGTCCCTTTTGAGTCGTTTACTGTAACTTGTACTTTAAAAACTAATGAATGCACACTCAAAGTGAAATTCGCTGCGTTGTGATTTTATGAGGGTGTTACAAAAACCACTACTATTACTTTTTTTTTTCTTTTAGCTTTTTATTAGTTGATTCTGAATGAAAATCGGCGTTTTAAAAAAGGTGCAGATCAATTGTGAAACGGTACTGGTTCGTTCTTTCGGAAAACCAATTAACTTCTTCATCAATCGAAAAACATTTCTAGAATTTATACTACGTATCATTTTCTATTTCCATAACGTCACGATCAATGCATGGCTAATGGAGGCTCCAATAACGTACAAAATATACAGGATAACATTACAGTTCGTTATCTTTATAGCTAGCCTCATGTTTTTCTTATAGTCTTCAATATTATATGCATATTACACGTCCTTAGTATACGTAAATACATTAATATATTTATGTTTATATCAGCCTCGCTTATATTTTAAAGTTTAGGTATGACCGTATGATACGGTAGTTATATTTGCCAGGAAATACAACCTGAACCAACAAGAATACTATAAATTGCTAGAAAGAGCCGGAGGCAAGTAGTCATTATAATCTTATCCGACTAAAAAAATAATAGTATTATCATGGTTCTTAAAGTAATAAATGACGAATGCGTATTTGGACGGCAAGCCTGGGAATTTAGGCGTCTCGTATCCTGGGGCACGTGTTCAAGTGACGCCTGTTCTCCGACAGCAGTAACAATTTTTTTAGTTAATCTTTATGAGATGTTAAAAAAGTATTGAGAAAATGAATGACGTTTACACACGGTTATGAGGCGAAACCAAGTTTATATATATAATTTTAGACCCTTGAACGGTAGCATGCATCATATATATTGGGTACGTGTAATTATCAGCCATGCTTTTTTCAAAGTTAAGAAATATTTTTACTCCCCTTAGTTAAAACAAATGACCGGTTGAATTAACAATGTTTTGTTCTGTCCAAAGAAGAATTAACAATGTTTTGTTCTGTCCTACAAATGCTAAGTTTATTATTTTTAATCCGAAGGTTGTGGTATATGCATATCGAATTACAGTTGACTTATTTTCCAAGGCTTAAAACAAGGGTTGCATATTTTATTTCAATTACATATAAGAACATTATCTCTAGTAAACATATGAATCGCGATTGCTTTAATATTAAGTTATTAACCCATCTAAATGATTAACTGGTCGATGAAATAGTAAATTGAATTTCAATTGGATAAATTGCAACAATGATCCTTCGTCTTCCTGTACAAACATGTATAATCTCTTGTAGCACTATTTTTCTCTAGGATACTAGAAGAGTAACGCATGCAGTTGAATTCAACAAAAGAAATTAATCAGTTGAATTCAACGAAAGAAATTAATCAGATGATCATACTTTTTTTAAAACGGCAATTTATTAGAAGAAATAAGCAAGATACTAAAGTAAAACAAGTTACAATTTATTATAAAGATCAATAAGAAAAAGACCTTATACGTAGTATTTGATATCTTTTACGGTCTAATTCTTATAAAGAAGGGTTATGAAAGTTATCTGAGAGTTTTTTTTTTAACGGCAATTTATTCGAAACTAGTACGATGCTAG
>BQNB010070197.1:0-33210 GCA_026074375.1 Tanacetum coccineum
ATAACAATAGTAGAAACTTTGTGTGTATATCAAAGAGTATACGGAATCTACTCTTTAATATCTATAAGATATATCAATGGGACAGTGAATATGAATGAATGAACACACGATGTAACAAAACGCTTCAATATTATTAATGATAATAATACGAGTACTCTATCTTAGTACTAGGGTTATTTGTGAAGATATGTTATTGAGATGTATTCAACTAATGCCCTAGAGCCTCCTTTTATAGACTAAGAAATCCTAGTCGGCTTACAATACATTCCTAAGATATCTTAATCTTTTCTAAACATAAACGTAATCTTCTAAATAAATACATGTATATCTTATACATAAATATCTCAACACTTATCTTCACACGTATTCTTGTTCTCCAAACAATCTTTATCTCTTTAATGCGTCTTTATCCTCTTGACAGTAGAAAGTCTTCAAACACTTGTAATCTTTCCACCAGCAGAACTAATAAACATAAGCAGTAGTAATATTAGTACTAGCAGTACTAATATACACTAACAGTAGTAACCTGTACTAGCAGTCTTAACTTTTACTACTAGCAGCACTAACTACTTAGCTTATATTTTAGTCTTCAACACTAAGCAGTCTTAACTTCCACTAATAGCAGTAACTTTATGCTATCAATACTAAATTATACTAACAGTAGTAACTATCAGTGGTAACATTATACTACCAGTACTAACCACTTAGCATAATTTCCATTATGTACCTGAGCAGTTGTAACTTCTAAGAATCCATGAAGTCTTTTAAGACCCAACAACATGTGAGGCGCCATCTCCAGCCAAACGATCCAAAGCTGGTAAGGTAGTGAAGAAGCGAACAAAAAAGAGCTCTCTTCAGTTGGTAGATGAATTTGTTGACGAAGGTGTTCCAGAGAATGAATCCAGGATTGGTGATGAAGAGGCCGATCTGCAAAAGGCAGTGGAAGAAAGCTTAAAGGAAGTTCACTCGGCTCGTTAGGGTCCACTTCCACCGGTGGTGATAAGGGAACCTGAATCTGGAAAATTTCAACCGCTTCTAGAGGTTCAAGGAAAGGGTAAAGAGAAAGTCAGTGATGAACAAGTTGCCCTTGATCTACTCACCCTTCAGACACCAAAGAAAAAAAGCCCTTCAGATCAGTTTATCTTCCAAAGGCGCACCTCCACATCAACTGAATCCTCTGGTCATGACGAATCTTCTTCATTATATGTTGAACTTAGGCTGACAGACAGTGAGACGGATTCTGATGAAGAAGTGAAAGAGCTTCCAAGTACTTCTCTATTTTTCCTTGTAGATCCCTTATCATTGAAGAGTTTCTCTTGGAACTTCCATCTGCTCTTATCAACTCATAATGTACTAACAACCCCTCTTTATGAAGCTTGTAATCAATAATCACTGGTAATTTTATAGCAAGTGGTATAGCATCAATTGCTATATCTTCATCCTTTTTAATCACCAAAAGCTTCTTTAGCTCAACTTCATCATCTTCTTTAACTTCCTCTGACTCTTTTTCTTCCTCTACTTTTTGTTTCTTTGAGGATTCTTTCTGCTGTTCCTTCCCTGCTCTTTTTCTTCCACGCATCTTCTTTCTGCTAGCTTTAGCTGTTTCCTCTCTACCTTCTTCCTTCTTTTCTTTGTTTTCCTGTACCTCAGAACCCATAGATACAAAGGTATTCACTCTCTTCATTTCCTTGTCAAACAACTTTTGAATTTCATCAAAACTCTTTCCTTTTAGTTGTTTGTATGTATAACCACCCATGTGCTTAAGATAAGTAGACATTTGAGTTCTCTTTTGTGTCTTGGTAGGAGGTCTGTTTCTCTTTTCTTATGCTCTAAGTGCAGCAAAATGCTTTCTTCTTTTCTCTATCAGTTCCATAAACAGTTTTGCTTTTCTCTCTGTCCTATTACCTCTTTCCTTTGATTGGAGTCTCTCAGCCAGCAATCTATCAGCCTCCATCATAGCTTGTGTATTTTCCCATGACTCAATCAATGCTATGTTGGCTTTTTCTTCTTGTTTTCTTGCTAGCTTTTGCTCTTCTAATAATTCAGCATCCAACTTAGTTAATATCTCTAGCAATTTGTTCATCAGAGTAATTGATCTTTTCTCTTTAAAAGGAACTTAGGCTCAATCATTAATACTTTTTCCTTTATTTTAGAACTTGAAGGTTTTATCTCTTGTGGAACTCTGAACTCACTTGGCTCTTGAACAACCACCCCTTTATCCTTAGGTCTTGTAGTTGTTGCTGTTGTAGCAGCAGTAGTAACAACTTTAGGCTTAGCTGCTTTTATCTATATAAGTGTCTGAGCCAAAGTGATTTCCTTATTAGTTGTAGGAATAACACTATCACCAATACCAGCAGTAGTAACCGCTTCACCAGTAGTACTATCATCAGGCTTCTTACTCTGCTCATCTTTTCCATCAACCTTAGCTTCCACATGCATCACATCATCCTCCAAAACTCCAGAATCAAACATTAAGTTATCATTTTGTCTTTCTTGAGTTTCATCAACCAAAGAAACATCAATATCTTCAATACTCTTCCCCTGTTTGGATGCATCTTCAGGAATACCAAAACTCTCCTGGTCTTCAGAGGACTCAACTCTCTGAGACATACCAACTTTCCTGAGTCTTTTCAAACTTGTAGGTCTTGACATTTTCCTTCTTTCTAACCTCTGGATCCTCTTCTTCAAAGCAGCAATCTCCTTAGCTTGAGCATCCTTTGCTTTTTGTAAATCAAGAACCTGTGTTTGCAATTTGGTACATAAAATCATCAAATCAGTTAGTTGCATGCTATCCTCACCACTAGGTTGTGGATCATTGGAAGGTGTTGGTACACTTTCCTCATGCTCTGCCTCATCTTGAGGAACCTCTGCCTCCTGTCTCTGAGCCTTCTTAGATGGTTTATCCTTCTTGGGTTGGGAAGATGAAGATGGTTGATCAATAATGTGTATTGGAGTGGAATCAGTTGGATGATCTGAATCCTCACCCATTTCTTCAACAGGTTGAACCATCATGGTATCAAATAAAGGTGTTATTCTCCTAGAGAAATCCTTTCCAGCTCTCTTCATATTGGCAAACACTTTCTTTGTGTGAAAGGGATTAACAAAAATCTTCTTGTGAGTTGACATATTACCCAATTGTTGATTAATGAAAACTTAGAGAAAACATGGATACAGTAAGAATTTGACTCCACCATCCAAGTGTTTCACCATTGCATCAAAGATATACTTAGACAGATTGAACTTCTGATTAGTTGCCAAGCATATGATCAAAGAAGCCATAGAACTACTGAACTCATTCCATGCAGTGGATTTAGCACTTAAGCATTGAGTAATAGTATGAATGTAATACTTCCACTGTGGAGAGAAAAAGGCTTTATAAAAAGTAAGCTTTTGAGAAGGCTTTTCATACCCCATACGCGCCAATTCTTCAAAGATAGTAGCAGTTGGAAGACAATCAGTACCTTCTGCATCATCCAAGTGAAGATCTCTCCTTATGCTTGACTCCGTAACAATAACCCTCTTCTTATCAACTAGGGCTTGTAACTGTCGCACTCCATTAACTGTCTGTACCTTGGCAGTTGCCCAAAATTGTTCAATGCAAGATGTGTAGATTACAGGATTGACTGTTAAAGCATATGAAACAGAACTTGCTTTCAGGAAATCAATTATCTCTGCAAACCCATCACTTTCTTTGGGTTTTTCTAAGAACGTCGACCCAATTTGACACATTTCAGCAAACTTAGGGCTTGATATAAGAATGAATTTGATGACAAAATGAAAATTGAATTAGGGTTTTAAGGTCACTAGAGAGTGTTTGAATAAGTGAAATCGAATAAAGAAGTAAATGAAACCCTTAATCGAAGTATTTATAGAATCACTCTCAACAGAAGAAACTTGAACTGGCAGCATTAACATAGGCTTAACAGAAGAAACAAATACAGACAATACTAATTTAAGCCTAACAGCATTAACTTAAGCTTAGCAGCATTAAGATCTGAAACAGAAAAGCACAAGTATGATTCAAATATTACATTCCAAAAGCAACTTTTCTATCATCAAATTGATTCACACATACTCTCTTTCTGTTTTATATATGCTCACAACCACCATCCAATTCTTTTTGCTACACATAATACTCACTCATTCTATTTTTATGCACACATCTCTCTTTCTATTTTTTTTATCAGCCAACAAAATCTCTTATTTCTTTGGCTGACCAAGAACACTCCTTTCTGTTTTTATATGAAAGTTGGGTACAAATTTTGTCAATTCCAATGATTTTCATACTGACCTTCCCACTTCAAGTGTGTAACCTCTGAGAGAGGTGGATCATTGGGACGTTTAATGTAATGCTCAAACCTATTTTGAGCATTCACAGTCCCCCAATATGGTATCTGGCACCTAGGCTCTACTACCATGAATCAATTCCCAAGGAGTGTGATGTCATTAATGTTGACACGGATTTGGTCTTATTTGATGTAACCTACTGTCCTAACAGCTGCTTCTAAGATTAGAAGGCAGTAGCGGCGCCCTTTCCATTCTATCACCCAACCTCCTTATGGACAGCCTCCTCACCAACCTTTTTTTTAGGGGGACAACTAAACTTAGGTATCTTGTGTGTCCCTGGCAGCTCTTTTAATATGCCATGACCGTGTTTGATCCCTTACACACGAACCTACTCATGGATATAACACATCCTTATCATCCATGCATCATATGGTTGTTATAAATACATGATACCTCCATTCAAGAATAAGAATTTGAAACAGTTTGCGAACTCTGGTGACCAATTATCCTAACAGTATTAAACATTTGCCTGCAAATAAATTTTCTTCTGCCTAGCGGTATTACACAGAAGTCGAAAGACAGCATTAACTCTATCTTCAATAATTTATCAACAACCTGCACTAATTCATCACGAAGCACACCTAGAAAAGACTAGATAGAAATGTGGGAATTCATCGAGGACCATATTTAAAGCGATAACTCATGAATAAAAAGATTAAACACTGAAACCAAGTACCATTATATATCTTCAAAAGTTGAAGTAAATTCAACCTCAGGTATTCAACAAGCCATAATCCAACAATTTGTTTTTGAATCCAGAGAACTTATCCACAGGAGCATACTAGCAGCAGCCACATATCCAAGCTTAGTTTGTAGGAAGTGGCACAACCACAGTTTCCTTTACACTACCAAATATCAACCTATTCCCCAAGAAACACAGTGATAGCGCATATGAATTACGAA
Organism: Tanacetum coccineum; assembly: GCA_026074375.1. Taxonomy (NCBI): domain Eukaryota; kingdom Viridiplantae; phylum Streptophyta; class Magnoliopsida; order Asterales; family Asteraceae; genus Tanacetum; species Tanacetum coccineum. The sequence continues at coordinate 5,251 of BQNB010070197.1, forward strand.
ACTTCCTATTCAGAGGCTCCAGCAAAGTCACTATCAGTAAAAAGCAACCAGTTTTACATGGAGAATCACATAGAATACCCAAAGAGGCCTAAAGGACAGGATTGCCTTACAAATAACTAAAAAATCCTCTTGACTTCTAAGAGATAGTGATTTTCCTAAGAAGGGTTAAAAAAAAAAAAAAACTTTATTGATGAAAAAAAATCATAGCACATGCACATTACTGCAAACATGATGATCTTGTCTAGATGCAGTGATATACATCAAGACCCTATCATAGATCTGATATAGATGTACATCAACATCATCAGCATCTCCATCCTTGACCAAAGGTTTTCCTAAATCAACAGGAGTTAAAGCAGACTTCACATCAGAGTAGTTGAATTTCTTCAAAATTTCAGCTACATATTTGTCCTGACAGATAAATATTCCATCTTCTTCTATTGTACTTGTAACCCAATAAAGAAAGTTAGTTCTCCCCATAGAACGTAATCTGAAACTTATCTTTCATATAGCTTATCAAAAACCATACATAATTCCCACCTGTTATTTGTTGGGCCAAAGATAAAGTCTATCTACATAGACCTTTACAAGCAAAATAGCTCCTTTTTGTTTTTGCTTCTGATAAATAATGTCTAGATCAATCTGCTCTTTTTAAACCATTGCTCAAAAGATAGTTTGCCAAAGTTTCAAAACATGCTCTTGGTGGCTTGAGCAACCCATAAAGTCCTTGACCACCTTGAAAACCTTTTTCTGGATGGTCAGCGAATCTTTAGAATCCTGGTTGTTGTAGTCACATAAACTTCTCCACAATGGTTCCATATAGGAAATCACTCTTTACAATCCATTTGATAAACAAGAAAACTCATAAAAATAAGAGCATAGGCCATAAAAATAACAATCTTATTGCCATCAATTCTTGGCCACATGTTGCAAACACTTCTTCATAATCAATACCTTCTTCTTGTCTATGACCCTATGCAACTAACCTTGCTTTATTCCTAATCATAATTCCATTCATCTTTCTTGTTTTCTAAAAACGCCATTTTGTTGCCAATGGCCCTTCATTCCATTAGGGAGATCCACCATTATCCAAACTTTTGTTTGAAGTTTAATTCAGAAGTTCTTCCTGCATAGCTTCCACCCAGGCATGAATCAAGATAGAGCTTTGAGCAATGTCTTTATTGGTTCAATCTGTATAAGAAACAAGCATATAAACAATATTTAGGGTATCCTGTGTTTTCTGCTCATAATTACACACACTTAGAAACCCTTGGTTTAGAAGTAGGTTTTGACATTCTTCTTGTAAGAACAATTGACTGCACGTCACAACACATTGTGTCAATTGGATGATCTTATGTAATCTTTATTGGGAGTGGTTTGGACACAATATAGGGAATTGTAATGTTTCCCAAATCAACTTCTGGTTCTTCTTTATGTTGTCTTCTTCATGTTGGACTAGCAGATACTAACTGTGGACCAACAACAATAAGTTTAAGACTACCAGTAAAAACATCATAACTGTCAGTATTAACTTGTTCCTAAAATCCCAACAGACATTAACATCATTAGAACTGTCTATCATCTGCAAACTTTCTGTTTCAGCATCTCATTATGTAGACCATCTTCAACCTTGCTTTTGAGCATCATTAGCAGGTTTTGGTTCACCATTATCACATTCTTTGCAGGTGAATCAAGTATTGAAGTAACTTTCAAATTGGCATCACCATGCACTCTTGATTGTTTTCATAGAATGTACCTTCCGCAGAGTCATTAGAGAAACTCTACCCTGCAGTAACTGGTACTAGTTCATAGATTGGGTTTAGAGAGTCAATATCAAACAGACCATTTTTGGACCCGAGTCCCTTCTATCCATATGCATATTCTATAAAAAGAAACCCAATATGCAATTTTCTTTCTAACCTCTTGTTCTAGGTATGTATACCCAAAAAGGTTTTACTTACTCAAAGATTATCTAACAAAGATACCTTTATCACTTTTGCCATCAAAACTTGACTGCCTAAACAATCCAAACGTAATAAGAATAGTAACAGACAATCAAATGGTCTGGGATAAAACTTTAGTAGCTTTGTTTAAAACCACTAAAAACAGTTCATAAGTGTCTTGTTAAGAGGCTGACTACTCAAACCCTATTTTTGTAAATAACAATCATAGAAACTGTTCAGCCAAAATGTTGGTAGTGAAACTTAGAGTCAACTAACATTGTTCTAATCAGCCTCGAATAAGTGTCGCAAATTCATACCTCTCACAACATACCATTTTGCTAAGGATTCCTAGCAACACAATATTCTCTCTTAATACCTTTTTCTCTGCAAAAATCATCCATAACTTTGTTTTTAACTCTGATCCATTATCACTTTTGATATTTTCACAATGTTCCTTATCCACTAGTATTCATTTTCTTTAGAAAAAGCGCTTAAAAAGGAACATTGGTTTCATCCTTAGTTGTTAAAAAGAAAACCCATAAAAAAATCTACTACTCCTCTCATCAGTGACTACTAAGCAATACATCGTATGCCATCAAGCTACCACAAAGGATGGAACCAATCAAATCCATATGTAGCATAAACAAAGTCTTCGTAAAAATTCAGAACTTTGACTTTACAAGAAGCTCTATGTTGTGCTTCCCTTTAATACAATCTACACAGGTTTGCGTTCATTTTCCAAAATTGTTGTAGGCAATCCTCTTACAATTATCCTTGACTACTTATTTATGTTTTTAAAATTAATATGACCATGTCTTCTGTGCCAAAGCATTGATTCATCTAATGTAGCCTTTGCAACAAGACAAGTCAAACTTTCTTTAGGAACAATGTTCTTCATATCAAAACTGTACATATTGTCCTTTCTAGGAATTTTAAGAAGTATATGATTTTCATCAGAGCAACTTAAATTTCGTAGACAATACAAGAACATTCAGTATTGTAAAAAGGACATAGGTTCTTTTGTCACACATATGTGAGAAACAAAAAGATTGAATTTTAACTCATTGACAAAGAATACATCTTCAAATCAAGATTATCAGTCTTAAGAGTTCCTTTACTAGAAATTTTACCACCATATGCACCTCCTCCAAATGCAACATAACCTCCAACACTGCTTAAAATTGAGAGATAAGACTATTTACAATCATATGTGGGCCTTGAGCATGTCACTGTTAAACAAATCCTTTATCATCAAGTTGTGGCTTGCCCTGCACAAAAGAAAAGAGAAATTTATATTCCTTTTGGGGACCCAAAGCAATTAACTAACATAGATCTGCCCCGTGCATCAATGTAGTTATATCTATTCCAAAGTAGGTTGATGCCACTATTAGGTTTTGATAGGTTCACCAAACCCAACATGCAGAGGAGGCCTTAATAGCATTAATCCATTTGCCCTGGCAACATAACTGATATACTAATATTTGCTAGCAGTATTAAAACAACTCTAGGCCTAACAGTATTAACAGGTGTTCTGTATGACCTAGCAGTATTAACTATTCTAGGCCTAACAGTATTAACCTTATGATTAAAATGCCTGTTAGTTAATGCTGGATTCTTATAAAAGGGCCTTTGGATAGAGCTTTGCTAAAATGTAAAATAAGTCTTTGGTTAAGACACAATGCATTGATGGTTTTGGGGAGCATTATAAACGGGACATTATCATGCATACTAAGAGGTTTTAGACCAGTTCTTAGCAAAACTGCTCTTGGAGTAATATTTTTGTGGGTTCTATGGTGTGAGGTCTTGGCCATAAAGTCCTTATCCATCTGTTGTTAATTGGTCACACTTACACCACACCTATTTCTTTGGGGTAAGTACAATTTTTCTGCACATGATTAAAGCTCCCACAAATAAAACAAGCCTTGTTATACATCACAAATTCACTACCTAGTTGATTGGACTTCTGACCATTCCAATTTCTCTGATTCCCTCTAGGACTTTGTGATCTATACATTTCTTTCTGCATACCTAATTAACATATTTAATCTGGTTTTTTCTATTTTAGCATCAGTAGAATAACATTTTTCCTTTATCAGGCTTAGTCATATGACCATCATCTTGTTCCTCATTCAACTGACACCTACAATCCTCGAATAATTAAAGCACATTATTCTTCCTAACTTTCTTAGTTCTAACTTCCATAACACTCCTTACTAGTAAAGACCCACAAACCTTCACAAAGCTACTTTTGACCTGTATACACTTGTACTGTCTACTCAAAGACTTAACATAATGAGCCTTTAAAATTTTCTTAATTCTTTATCACAAACCCACATTAGACTCTTTTTTTATTATTCTTAGGACCATAGCCTTTGAATTTAGGCTCTTTGACTTCATCAAGACCAGAATAAGACAGATCTAGCTTGTTAGGTCTATTATAAATTAGAGGATGAGGTAGAGGAACTACACTATATCCAAAACCCTTTTTACTTTTGTCAGTTATCTGACTTCCTAACAACTGATCTAAGTCTTTTGAGGCCATACCAAATTTCTCAATTTTAAAATCAACGGCTTCTTTTTCTTGCTTAACTTTTTCAAACTCTGTTTTAAGGATATTAATTTCATATTGTTTGACTCCTACTTCTCTTTTAAGGACAACAAATTCTTCACTAAAAAGAACCTCATTCTTCCTATATGTGACAAGTTGTGCCTCAACAGTATCTAGTCCTCTTTTATAAGTAATTGCCTTAAATTCAGTTTGATGTTGTTTAGCAAGAAAATCATCATATTATTTCTTAAGAGTTTCATAGTTTTTCAGACAAGTTTTAGAGCAAATTTTATCAGTGTATACCTCTGAGTCTGAATACCATTAGAGCCATGATTGCCCTGAACTTGTCTTCTGCCATGTCACTCCAACAAAACCTACACCATCAATAGGCCATTATACCTTTGAAGTGTCTTCATTGTTTCTTGCTTCCTAGTGTTGTCTTGATTTATGAACTGACCTTCCTTGCTTCTTGGTGCTCTGCACTCCCTGGCAAAGTGCCCAACTTATGACAGTTGTAACCACTCACTACCTTAAGATTTTATCATAACCAGCAATATCTGTACACATTACAATGAAAATTTTCTTGCTTGTCCTCTGATAGTACTTCTTTGCTCTCACACTTAGCAAAGAGAGTTGCCACTTTAAATCTATTACTTCCAAATCATCTTTATGAATTTGCTCTAAGTCCTGATGTAGGACATTAGAACCATTTGGATTTTCAACCATGAAAGCATACACAGTATTATCACTGACAATTTGTAGTGCAAAAAAACTTGAGGACTGCTTTATTAAATAACTAGGGCTAGCCAGAACTAACTTGGGAAGTACGCAGTGTTAGCATCATTGGACTGCTAGAATCTTGTTGCAGTCAGAAGGCCAATTTTAGACACCACTAATGTACCAGTAGCAGTTTTCTTTAACCTTTTGTCAAACAATATATTGAATATTTGTTTATAAATCATCTAGTACATAATAGTCTCAACCTCATGCCTAATCATCAAACAACTACATGAGTAATTGCACACAGGTGGTAAGTCTCTTAAAAACTTTAAGTTTAAATCTCTTGGGCAATGATCACACCCAGATAGCAAGCCTACTGACTATCTTTTTGCGAAAGCTATCGAAAATAGGAGTCAAGAGACTCTGCACTTGTTGCGACTGAAATTCTCTATACTATTGGCTTCAAGAAGAGTTTTCTTTGAGTTTTTCTTGGTAGCTTCATTACCTCTAAATCTTGTTTCAATGGCGACAGCAAACATAGATTTAGCCTATGGATACAAACTAATTGTTAGCTGATGTTCATTTCGTTGGAAGGCCATGAGTAACAAACCTCTAGCATTGACATCCAGTACCTTTTTAATTGTCTTTTCTTCTGCAGGTTTACAGTGTAGACATCTTATAACGTGTTATCCCCATTCTCCTCAGATGTATTGACATACTGAAACCCAGAATCACTATTTCTATCACATCCCAGAGTGCACAGTCTTTGGATCCTAGAAGTACTTGCTTAAATCCTTATACCACATCTTCTATTCACCCAAATTATGATTAGTGGTAAGCTTTCATTAGGACCACTACATTTTTAATATCAAGCTCCATGCCTTCTAGATCAAAGTTTCTCAAAGTCAAAGTCTCTGATACCAACTTGTTGATCCCAAACCTATATCTGTTCCTTAGATTGTTTAAAGTTAAAATTTACCTGGATGAAACTAAAATAAACTTGTGTAGAAACTTTGTATTATATTAAAGTGTATTGCGGAATCTACAGCCATAATACTCTAGAAGTAAAAATAAATAAAACAGAAAGTATGAAATGAATGAACACAAAATGGGAACAAAAATCCTCAAAATAATAAAGATAATAAACAGAGTAACTACTAACTTATTACTAGTTTACAAACCAGAAGCTGTACTTAATCGACTTTGACAACCTATGTAAACATAATATATGACTGCGTGTTTTTTAAGATCTCTCAATCTAATGCCCAAAACACCTCCTTTATAGACTATAGAGTCCATTGGACTTACAATACATTCCTAAGATATCTCAATCTTTTCTAAACAAAAACGAAAACTTCTAACTCAATACCTTCATGATAAACTTGTACATAATATCTCAACACTTATCTTCACAAACGCATTCTTGTTCTCCCAACATCTTATCTCTTTAATTCGTCTTTATCCCCCCTTGATAGTATAAAATCTTCAAACAATTGTAATCTTGTCCACAGCATCACTAATAAACATAAAGCAGTAGTAACATTATACTAGACAGTACGTAAAGATACACTAACAATATAACCTACCTGTACTAGCAGTCTAACTTTTACTACTTAACAGCACATAACTACATACTTATATTTTAGGTCTCAACACCAAAGCAGTCTTAACTTTCAAACTAATAGCATTTAACATTATGCTATATTACTAAATTACTACAATAATCAGCGTAACTAGTAGTGTAACTTATACTAACAAGTACTAACCACTTTAGCATATTACAATTATGATACCTTGAGGCAACAGTAACTTCTAAGAATCCATGAAGTCTTTAATGACCTAACATCTTTTAGTTATTTTGCCTACATTAATCTAACATATGTATATTATACTTTCTTATGTATTTTAGCTATGTTTTTCCCACCCGTAAGAAGTCCTCCGTTATGGAACACATTTTCCTAACTGGACTTAGAAGCATCTATAAGGATCATCTTAGTGGAACCGAAGGAGATATGATAGTTGATCGTTTGTCGGATGCGCGTAATAGGGCTGGACCCACAGAGTCGGGTGATTCTTGCGGAGGCAAAGTCAAACCCAAGCGAGGCCCGACATAAGTTTATCCCGTCCTTACTCATCATGTTGTCTTATTGACTATATCTTCGGATCATTTTCGTATTTTTAGGAATTGTTGCGAGACTTTCGTTCCTTTATGTCGTTTCGATTTTATTTTGATATAAGTAAGTAGTTATTAGATGGGAGCATCCTTTTTATGTAAAGTCGAGGTAAGATTTAAGAGTTTCATTGTGGAATATGTGCTTATATGTGAATTATGATTAAAATAGGTGATCTTGGAAGTAAGTACACGTGTGAAAGGAGGCACTTATAATTATGGTGGCCAACATAATTATAAAGGCATTACATCACGTAGACTTGTGACTATGATTGCATTTATGTTAGTTAGGTTTAAGGTATAAGTATGAATAATGGTTTTTTTTTTTTATAAGTATTCATGATAAAGTATATTGGTATGGGTCGAGAATTTTCTCTACCCTACTGGAGGATATGATAGAGTTAAGTGTATAGATAGTAAGTTCCCTCTATTCTAGTATTATGCGGATACCTAGGTATTAGCAAGAATAGAGGTTTCTCGTTTTGCTCGTTGTTTTTCGGAATCCCTAAGTCTAAGCTTAGCATCCCCTTCATCGTAACTTTGGATAGTAAAGGATAACTGATTTTGTCCCATTCGAACTCTTGAATAGGTATATTGGCTTGTTAGGAAATGCTTTTTTAGATAATCGGCGCAGTTTGGTTTAGTTCTTCGTTGCATTGATTACTTATATGGAAGTAATCAAACATTTCTGTTAAGCACTAAAAGTTCCCTAAACATATTTAGTGGGATCATTACACACTTGGTGTGTATGATCCCTGTTTTCCTACCTGTTGGCGACGTGTTAGTATCGATGCTTTTAGGGTTTGCTTTGTTGAATTTATCTTAATAGGACCTTACGTTTCTTTTCTGAGTACGAAAGGTCTAGCATGAGTTTTCTTGTACAAAGTTCATTTTAATTAAGTTTGAGTAAATGGGATTCTGTATTTTCTTTCAGTTTTTCAACCAAATAGAATTGTGTTAGAGGTCTGTATTATGTTTTAACGAATCACCTTTTGTATTATGGTGTCCTTGTTGGAGTAACAAATTTTACAATTGGATGTCTAATTATAAAAGCCGTTGAAGTATGTGTGTTAGTGTTTGGGAAAACTGTGTTTAAAATGATCTTTTTGCAAATCAGACTAAGTTTTATGGCCTAATGCAAATAGGATTATGAAAATTGTTTTGAGTGGTTAAATAAAAATTATTTTATTATAAAAGCATGTTTAAATATTCATATGGTAAGTACGATACCCAATATATATAAACCATCTCTATATTTATTATGACAACCTAGAATGACATTTTATAAGGATTACATTTAAGACAATTTGTAGTATAATTGATATATAACCTCAGAGCAATATATGATGGGTTGTCCTAATTACTCTAGAGAGAGAAATATGTTTTCTAGAGAGATAAAATGTCAAGAGTATTTGTTAGCATGTAAAGAACAAACAACCCCTTCCCATGGGTGGGAGGGAGGTATATTATATCCAAGTTGCATCTTCCTAACTACGGAGCTAATGATGTATACTAGAAGATCACATGAGGGTGACCGAGTCCATTTTCATATCCTACAACTCCCCTCTAGGGAGGTCACGACCCAGAAAAAACATTCTGAAATTCTAGCATCTACTTATTGACCTTGCTGTCTGTTAGCTCGAAGTCATGATTCTTCAATTCTTTGATGTCTTTGTACATTATTAGTTTAACTTTGAGACTTGTCCCTCTCAAAGGCTTGTGCGATCTATTGAGCTTTCTTTGAGATCAATCGTTTCATCTTTATCTCTTGGATCATCCATGTAAAAGTAACATTTCCTATTCATTTTGAAAAAAAATAAAATTATTGTGACCTTAGCGGACCGCATGCTCACCGACTTTCTTCTTGATCAGAAGCTACATCTCAGAGTTGCGGAAGCTGTAGTTGTAGGTTCAAGATCATTGTCCCATTGATGTCTATTACGATGGAAGCAATAAGAGTAAGCCTTGGGTGGTGAATTGACACTACTAGAACGAGTGTCTCATCTCTCCAGTCTTTGCATGATCATGTAATAAAATATTTAGCAATAAAGCTTGTGGTCGAAGATTGTCTTTGTCATTCCCCGGAGTCTGTTTTGGAATAATCTCATCGTATCCGTAAGGACCGGACCAAAACGTTGATCAGGTAGATTCATCTTAAGAAGAATCTCCTTGACAGGATTTCCAGTATAAGTATCAGATCATCTGATGAGTAACCATCAAACTCTCCATACTTGCCTGTTCTCTGTATCGGAACGTCTCAAAGCAGACAGCACGATAAGAGTGAACCGGTTAGGTCTTACCGATTAAAGAAAAAAATTGATTTGAAAATCAATCGACGTGTTACTTGAGAAAGAATTTTTGTGACACATCAATAGCGTTTTATTGCACAAAATCAAATTTTATCATAAATCCGTTTGTTTTGAAAGATATACACAGTCAATATGCTCGAAAATCAATTGTTGAGCACATCGAGAGGTTTTCCAAACCGATCCGTCAATTCACATTCTGGAACAAGTTTGATTCTCAAGGAATCGCACCATCGTTGCTTTCCATTTGTCACACGCATAATCCATAGTGGATCTCACATGTCACCTACCAAGAGCTTGTTTGATGTTGGCTCTAGAAGGATTTCCATCTTCATCGTGAGTACTTTTGTATCACTCGGATGTTCTGGCAATACCACGAGGATAATGCGAAGGACTCTTAAAATCTTTACTAGTTGTCACAATGTGTGAGAAACAAGCACATTATGGATAAGTGTCCTAGCGAGACTTTTGGATGATCTCAAGGCTCTAGACTCAATAGTGCATTTTTGGTTTTAGTGGTCGGAGGCTGGAGCGGACTGCCACCTTTTCAATATCGACTAACTCGGAGTGAGTGAGACGATAGAATTGTATTGATCTCCGTGAGAAATGAAACAAGAATCCTTTGAGGGATCTTGAGTAGCTAGGGAGGGTTGTGCAGCGTATCACTGGGTCCATGATACTTGTCTTCAATGTCAGCAATCAACCTTGTGATTCTGACAGCATATGTATTGACCCGGTTTCTGCCTAATGTTTAAGGAGGGCTGCTTTCTTTTCACCCTTTATCTTTAACATTTCTTTTTCATTCTTCAACCCCTTCAGTGCTTACCGAGACTTCATTACTAGAACCTTGTTGGGTTTATTCCAGTACTAGCTCCATCTCAGTCCGCACTATTCCCTTCTTCTCACATAACTCCTTTTGTAATCATACCTAAGGACATCTACACTAACTAGTGGATTGTCCCTGGGTAGATCCCTCCGGCTCTGGCGGGATCATGGGAACATGTACCTAACCATACCATCCTTATAACTCCGATAAAGTAAATACGGGGTCGGTCTTTTGGTACTGTTCTCTTCGCCATCATATACCATTCGCTCCCCCTTAATATGTGCATCGATATTCGAAAAAGTTTAGCACATATAGAGGAGCCTACACTTGAGTTTAAAAAGATCACATTTTTATATCAGATTTTCATACTTAAATCACATTTTCTCCCCCGAGCAAAAATTTCAAATCCGTTGAGATTTTGGGTCTCAATTGATTTAAGTTTAAGAAAATTTGGGAGAAAGTGTGTCCGGTTTATAAAATCCGAATGTGAAGCAGATAGTTACTTAATATACAAGCCTAAGTTACAGTTTTAGACACTACATAGTAATGTACATATTACAACAACGTATTAAACAAACTACCCCACATCAACAACAATATCCCAACATCAACAGCCATATCCAACAACATCATACATCAAATCCGACTCGATCTACCTACCCATCGTCACAAATCTTATCACCACTTCAATCTAATCCTATACCATCTCATCCCACATCCATACTCAAAAATAATGAAAACATGATCTCAGATTTCAGTTTCGTGTTACACCATAAATTAATTCGTGACCTTATAAAGATCCACAAACACGAAAGAACACATCCTCATCGATCTATGTTAAGGTAATTACCTTATTTAATATTTGAATATAAAGAAAAACTTATAACAAATCTGTTATAGTTTTTTTTTGTTTCGTGGTGAAACACAAACGAAAACAACAACTGAACCTACCCGAGACCCTCTTATGGATCTTGAAGCCAAAACCTTGATGAACAAATCATTTGAACTAGTATGGTGCTCGATCACAAAGGAACAGAATAATGAAAAGGGCTTTGATTGAGATTCATATTAAAAAGGTTGTTTGTGTGCTTGAGTATTATTAAATAACAAATGGGAGGACTGTATGTTGTGTTGCTTTGTGTAATTGATATGAAAGGATATGGTTGCCACGTTTTATATGATGAAATGAAGACGTGGGATGACTATTTTGTTGGAGAAATAAGGGTGGCTTGTTGATTTGATAAGTGGTGAGTTTTGGTGAGATTGAAGGCAAGGAAATGTGACTGCGTACAGTTTGTGATTAGGGTTAACAAATGAACTAAATATTAGGGTATGAGTGGGTTACATTTCACTAATATTGTTCTTGGACCCGGTTTATAGTTTTGTTTAGTGGGCCATATGTTGCGATATGCAAAAGGGTGATGGGCCGAGTATGATAAAGAAATGAAAATGACTTGTAGGTAAAATGGACGGTTGGTGTCTTCTTTTAATGGGCCATAATTAAATTAAGCTTCAAAACAAAACTTGTTTAATCATGTTAGTTAATTTTAATTTGGTGCCTAATGGTTATACTTGGACTACGCAACGACAAAGTGACAATTTTTTGAGACCGAAATCGATCGTTATAAAAAATCATGGAATTAAATTTTAATGGCTAGACTTGGCATTAAATTTTCTAAGTGACTACGGAGTTAATTGGGTATCACTTATTTAAGTTTGAAGTTCAATTTCACGGAGGCGTGTACTTATGTTATCTTGAAGTTAGGGTTGGTTGGATGCATGACTTTCAATGATAACTTGCTCGTGCTTAAGATTTAAGTTGAAGACTTGGTTTATCTAGTTTCCAGCAGTCAAGGGGTGGATGTTGTGATGGTTTTTGAAGACCTAGAATAACTTTATCTCTTAAGGAGTTACGTTGTAGTACTCAGTGTGCCACCACGCTGAAGTCGATGTGGAATAATGCAAGACGGTGATGAATGTCTATTACATGTGGTGAGAGTGCGATATTGGACGTATTTAGAGTCTCAACTTAATGTTTTGGAGCACAAACTTCTCTTACACCGTTCTTCCTACATTTGTGGCAAGCTTAAGTCACAACGAACTGGAAAGTTTCTACTTCAAGTTCAAGTTTGGTATTGCGGGTTTTCTCCACAAAAGTGCGTTCATTAAGGATAAGCCTACATAAAGGGTGGTAAAGATAGTCAGAGAGAGATTTAACTACTGAGTGGAGATTTTGATCTAGCAGTTGTATTTCTCACAATAGTTTCATTTGGGTTATATTATTATTTCTTTCATAAGATTCTAAAGTATATGTCTATACAATGTGTTGCTGGTTCTGATGGTATTCTCCATAACCATTATCAAGGCGCGGAGACGGAGAAATACATTTTGAATGCATATCGAGTACACGTGACGACACTTAAATGTCTTTTTCAGTATTGATGGTCTTTGGGAAGCGAATGTCATATAGACCGTAGAGAAATATCCGTGTTTTATCTCGGAGGTTTGTGGTTGTATTATTCAACTATCCATGGGGGAAGAGTATGTATAGAAATAGTTTTTGATGATTTAAAGAGGTACACAATGTGTATGATAGATTCTCTCAGATAGTCAGTATCCTGCAGGAAGAAATGAGTTCATCCGGGACTTAGTTGACTTTGGTGTTACCATTTTGACTACTAGGAGGGTTTAACTTGTCTCACCAGGACGGTTTTGCTAAAAATTGGGTGTTACTGTAACAAAGACTTATCCATCATTATCATGGAAGGAAGAAATGTCACATCTAAAGACGAATACACTAACGTTCATCTTGATCGGGGTCTTTTGTTAGAATATGCGGATTGGTTAGTCAGCAGAGTTGGATTTAGTGCTTTCTGACTTTGTTACTTTGATGCATTGACGATTTAAAGCTTGAAATACTCATCTTTGTTGAAAATCTTTTTTGTTAGGTCATGCCGGGAAGAAAAATGTCATAACCACAGAGAAAATCAGCGCTTTAACTTGTAGCTTTGGGGTGCATTTCTTTAAACACATAGGGGAAGAGATATCTTGTGAATTCTAGTATGCATTATTTGAATTTCTAGGGGGAAGAGTTGTGAGAAGAATTATTCAAGCGTGAGAAGATACGTTGCTGATCCAGTTAATGTTTCCCCAAACGGCTAATCCCTAAGCTTATTCTTAAAGAAGCAGTAATATTAGATGTGGTGTTCTACTAATTTCGATGTGCACTTAATTATTCTAAGCTTGTGAGAAAGCTTTGAAACTGCTCAAGAGAGGATTGCTAGTTTGGGGGGAAGCTTTGAAAGCTTCTAAATCAAGAATATGCGGCATGAATTAGGGGGAAGCTAATTCAGAAGCTTCTCCTTAACCAGAAGTGTATAGGTTACTTAGTTCGTGCCTATTACAATATTTCTCCTACAATGTACTACAAAGATAATTCATGTTGGAGTGCAGACATGAAGTCAAAGACCCCGAAAGACATCATGAGCATTGGAAGCTTCATAAAAGTTCTTGTTCTTAATCATTATGTACCTGTTAGGAAAATAATGAAAGTAATTCCATATATCGTCCCATGGGAGAAGATTGTTAGAAATTCATTTATGTGATGACAATTACGGAATTACCATAGTTTATAATAGCACCAAATGCAGGGACTAGAATAGATATTCTTGTAAACTTTGTATACGTGTGGGCTATAAATACCCCTCCATGGCTTCCATGGAGGGGTTTAGGCTTTTGTATCATTTCACTTTCCATCTTATTTAACATCTTTAATTTCTCCTTCTACTCCCCCTCTCTCTCTAAACATGACTATCATGTGGTTTGAGTCTCCCAGACCACCAGATCATAGATTCTTTAGTTTCTTCAGTAACAATCTCTTGAATAAGTTCTTTAATTAGACATTTATTTGAGGGGGAGTTATGAAATTCTTGTTTTTCAAAAAATCTTCTCAAGAATGTTTAAAACTGCAAAATTAACCATCTTCCGATAAGTTTAATTAGATATCTTATTGAGCGGGAGTTATAAATTTTTCAGTCAAATCATCATCAGAAAATAAAATTGTGTTCTTAAAAAGCAAAAATAACTTCGTTTTGAACAATTTTTTTAAGAAATAAATTTCAAAAGTGGATAATTGTTCAAGGGGAAGTTATAATTTTTTTAGTCAAAAGCGGGAACATAACTGCAAAATAGTTCAAAAAGTTTGATGTGAAAAGTGGTCTAACTCCAAAGGGGAGTTATGAAATTATTTTTGGATCACAAAAGCTTACGAAAGTAACTACAAGGGCTAAAAGTGTAAAAGTGCAAAAGGATAACTTTCGTATGGGTGATTAATGTTTATGAAAGAAACTTCAGGGTCTTAAAATGACAAGTTAGCTTACTTAAGAGCTTACTTAAGTAGCTTGAGGGACTAAAAATGCCAAAATTAGAAAGTCAATTTCAAAAGTATAAATGCAACAGTTTCATACGCAACCTCATAACTTTCGTAAATTAATCAAAAAGGTTTCGTAAATTCTTTGAGCTTTCGTAACAAATAAAACACAATCCAGATCGTTTTGTTGATTATTTGTGATACAAAAACGTAAGAAATCGTGACCTATTTGTTTTATTTGTGATTAATTGCTTTTATTAATTGATAAAATAGGTTTCGTAAATATAAAAAGTAATTGAAATATGAAATTGATTGAGGCAAAACATTGATATATGTCTTGTGATATGATTAGAATAGATTGATCACTGAAAATATCATTTGTGGACTAAGATCATGAGGTTTCGTAACGTTGATAGGTTTCGTAACTTTGAGAAATTGCTTTTTTAACATAACATCAAGCTTAAACTGTTAATAAGATGATTAATAAGCTGAACAATAAGTCAAAAATATTCAGCTTATCATTTTTCAAGAGGATAATTATGTTTACGAAAGTAATTTTTCATGTTTCGGTTTCGTATGGGCTTATCAATTGGTTTCGTAAACAGTAATGGGCCAAATGGTTTGGTTTCGTAAATGATATTTTGGGCCTAATAAATGGGTTTCGTAAGGCAAAGTGGGCTTTTTAACTTGGGTTTCGGAAAAGAATACTAATGGGCTAAATTTTTTACGAATATTCAAATAGGCTTAATCGTTAAACAAAATGGCATCTTACGAAAACAAATGATAATTCTTTTTATATAAAATCATATCTTTATATTGATAAATGGATCAAATGGTGAAGATTGTGTCCGGTTTCGACCGTTTCCTGAACTTAACAGGAGGAGGATTGAGCAATCTACTGACCATCCAGATATCTTATATAAGTATATGTTTTGTATAACGAAAATTTTCATTTAAGTGATCAATGATTCAAAATGAAGAGAAAATACAAAGTGGATCTTCAATTGTCTGTGATCATAAGTTTCTCATGTTTCCTCAAAAGGCAAAGTTCAAAGTTTTGAAAAGATTGTTTCAAAAACCGTTCAAAAAGTGATTTATGACTATCTATTATACATAATTGGATAAATGGTCTAAGTCATGTCCGGTTTCGACCTTTTTCTGCATTGAACATAATGAGGAGTAAGTGTCTTAGTCACCATCCAATTTATGTTTCATTATATTGGTTGTATAATCATTGTTTTCAAACATCTTTAGAAAACTTGTGAGTTTGGAAAAGTTATCTCAATTTCTATCAAAAAGTTTTTTCTTTTTGTCACAAAGTGGTACTCTTTTACTAAAAAGGTTTGAAAGAATATAAAGTTATACTCTTGGATTTCTTAAACTATCAATGCTTGTCACAAGTTGTGTTTTTGCCAAGTTGATATTTTCTAAATAAGAGTATATCTTTATTTCTTAAAAGAGTATCATTTCACAAATGTTTTTGGGTAAGGAAACTCTAAATAGAAAGAGAGATAAAATTCATACGCGAAAAGCAAATCAAAGTATGCTCGAAAAAGAAATGTCAGAGCATACAAAATAAGATTAAAAGAAAAAAACAAATAAAGCGTATGGCATGTGCCCGAAAAAACAAGAATTAGCACATGAGAAAGAAAATGATCAGAATATGCTCAAAAAGAATTGCCATAGCATATAAAAACGTACATAGTGGAAAGAGACAAAAATGTAATAAATATGAAAATTACAAACTTTATCTCATTTCACTAATCACTTTATGTCATCATACAGTATTCCACATATCTCAACAAGGAATTACAGCTGCTCAACTTGTTCTAAGATATCATACCATTAGGAGATTCAACAATTATGCGGTGCTTCAAAGTATTCCATTCTCTCCTGAGTGCAAGATTGTTGGGCAGATTTTACTTGATCATCCACTAAGCTATGCTTTAACTGCCACTGCTGATGTCTCTGTTGTGTATTTACAACAATTCTAGAGGACAGTGAGCAAAGTGCCTGATATTGAAGACACGATCAAGTTCATGCTGGATACTGAGGAATTTACCTACACAGTGGATATGTTCCGAGACACTCTTCATTTGCTAGTGGAAACTCCTGAAAATCCATTTGTCGCACCAGTCAACATCCAGACTATTGAAGCTTTTATGAACAGGATTGGTTATCAAGGTGTGGTTGATAAAGTGAGCGCCTTCTATACGAAGAATTTAGCTCAACCATGGCAAACAATGTTCAAGGTGTTCAACCACTGCTTAACAACAAGAACACCTGGACACGATCAGATAAAGATCAACATTCTACAATTGTTTCATGATGTGATCAACCGAACAAACGTTGATTATGATGCTCTTCTATGGTGGGATTTCATAAACAATGTGTTTCAGAAGAAGGAAGCCATCCAGTATCCTCTATTCATCAAGCTCCTAATTGCTGATTTAATGAAGAAATTCTCAAACATTCCTTAAAGGATTGATGAGGATTATCATTCTATCAAGGATGACATTCCATTGGTTAGTGTGTATACTATTGGGAATGTGCTTGTACGAGGGATGCTAATTCTAGATGAATTTCTAACAAAGGAAATTTGTGCCACTAATGATTTCAAGGAGTATGAAACGGTGTTTGTTGGAGTAGATGTTCCAATGAATCAACCACAACCAGTTGTTTCTACCCAAGAAATGCATAGGTCTACACCTAGAGCCCATAGGACACCTATCGTTTCTACTGCTAATCCTCAAGGGAAGAAGAGAAAGCAAAATGTTGGAGAATCAAGTTCACCAAGGAAATCACAGAAAATAACCATTAGGAAGAGGAAACAAAGTTCAACTCTAATTCCACCTCCAGGTGATGATTGAGAGAGAGATGAAGTGGCTGAAGCAACCATTCTAAGTCTCACATTACACAAAACTTCTTTAGTTGCTGAAGCTCAAGAAAATATTGCTAAAGTACAAGAGAAATTGGATGAGGAGGAGATTGAAAAGATGCTTGAAGGTGACGAAGATGAAAATTTATATGCAAGTGTGTTTGTCGATTCCATGATTAATGATGATGTTGATGATTCTGGTACTAAGATAGAGCCCAGGAGTCATAAGGAACATCTGAAAATTGTTAATGATGAAGATGACCAGATTGAGAAGGAGAAGAACGAAGAAAATTAATGATGATGTTGATGATTCTGGTACTAAGATAGAGCCCAGGAGTCATAAGGAACATCTAGAAATTGTTAATGATGAAGATGACCAGATTGAGAAAGAAAAGAAACATGATGATGATGAGAAAATAGATGAGGTTGTTATGGAAAAAGATGATGATGATGATGTTGAGAAGGTGAATAAGGGTGTTAAGGAGAAACGTAATACCGATGTTGCAACAAGTGGTATGGAGTTTAGGAAAGAGAATATGCAGACACTAATTCTCTCACCAATTAGATCCCCTAGGAAAGTTTCAACTTCTGATAAACCAGTTGTTGAGGAATTGACAGACACTGTATCACCAATAACTATTACTACATCCAAAGATTCGTCCACATCTAAACGTAAGAAACAACCTATTTCATACAAGATGAAGATTCTTCCAGGAAGTAACGCTGGCATGTGCAGACAACGTGGTAAAATCCGCTCTCATATCAAAAATAAATTCATTACTCGTGATTTCTTCAAGGGAAAGACTCGAGAAGTCCTTGATCTTTGCAACAAGGTTGTGCATGAACTGACATTTGCAAAGACTAATGAGATGATCAACAAGAAAATGCCATGTTTGGTTAATCTTGCAGTTAACAAGGACCGTGAAGTTGATCCTATAAATTCACAAGAAATGATCTCTAAGGAATTTTCCACTCATGCACCAAATATGATTAAAGAACTGTTTCGAAAGCACATGCAGCATACAATTCTTAATCTTTATCCAACAACAAGTTCATCAACTGCTGGAAAATCAACCACTAATCTTCAACAACAATTATATTTGAAAATGAAGTCAACACCTCAAGATCAAGTTGCTGATCTAGAATTATGAGAAATTTTGAAAGCCAAGTTTGAAAAGAAATAACTTTTTGCATATCATGATGAACATTATAGGAATGTTGATCCTCCTGAAGAGGGAGAAACATGGCGAAAAGATATTTTGGTTATCAATAGGTAAATGAGAAAAAGAAATCTTTTATGAATGGAAGACCAATTCTATCAACGATGAAGCGTTTGTAATAATCAACCTTTAGGGGGAGATTGTTAGGTTCAAGAAAAGTGTTTATTATTATATGAATTGGTCTTTGTATAGTTTTGTTTAGTTATATAGTTTTAATAGTAATTATGATGTAATAAAGTCTATCTTGGTCAAAGTTAAGTAAAGTTGACCAAGGTTTGAGCAAAGTTAGGAAAATAGAATAGGATTAGAAATAAGTATATATACCCATCTAGGAGGGGTATTTATACAAGTCTTTTACATTTTATAATTCACTTCTCCCTCCCATTTCTATTTTCTCTTTGAAATGAAAATTAAAAAATGATGAAAAATACCCTCTAGCTCCTTTCCTTTATTCTAACACTTTCGTATGATTACTACTATGCAAACATGACATATAACAAGTCACATCGGTTAGTTAACCACCCATATGGACCCATTTGTTAGCACTCATTTTTAGTGCTAGATACCCTTAGATCACTCGTTGAGCCATCACGTTCGTTTGATAAAATCTAGAAAAAGAAAAAAAATATTCACCTTTAAACCTTAGCCTAACCCATAGTCAAAGTCTAAATGGTGGGTTGCTAGTTGCTTGGTATGTTGGATTGTTTTTTAAGATTAATAGTTAGCCACACTTCGCCATTTGTGTGTGCCATTCCGACAAAGATGAAGATTGATCACCTTTATGTTTGTATTTTTTTGGTGTATGTTTATGCGAAGTGTGTAGGAGTTGTGATGTACGAAAAAAAGGTAAAAAAAAAGGAGGATGATATGAAAAAGAAAAAAGAAAAAAGAAAAAAAAGTCATTGAAAAAAAAGGTAAAAAATATTTGATGACAATTATAGCCAATGTGCTATATATTATTATGAAGATGAAGGAAGATGAAGTGTTATGATATATCGATAAGCCAATGTGCTAAGACGTGATATATATATGGTGATCCATATGTGAAAGAAGACTAAAGTTTGTAACTATAATCATTTCCAGGTTTGTGGTCTGTTGGGTAACTAGCAACATGGGACTTAGACTTTTGACTTATGTATAATATATTCTCTTTAACCCCTACTAATATAATATCCCATGCCTTATCTATATCCCTTATTAACCCGAAGCCTTAACGTAACAACCCAATAAAAGACCTCTTTAGATGTGTACATTTGGTGCTTACGCCACGTCGCTTGAGTTTTGTTTCTTGTACAAGCCTATGGTAATAAATTTGGTCACGACCGAGCTATGAGTGTGATTTCTCTTATATACTCCACCACTAAATAAATAAATTAGTGTTGACTGAATTATACTTTATTCCTTTTTTGTGAGGTGCATAGAAATGTTTATCAAGCAAGAGAACCTTTGGGTATTATCAAACATCTTGGTTTCTCACCAAAAAGCTTAAAACGATGAATCATATCTCGTACTTGTACTTGGTAGATTTGCATCACATTTTTTTAATTATTTTTGTGCACCATGTGGATTTTATTTTTGTTTAATTCTAGATTTGCTTGAGGGCAAGCAAGGTTTAAGTGTGGGAGAATTTGATAATGCTCAAATTGAGTATGTTTTTAGTAGCGTTATCCGTACTTTTGTATAAGTTATTTGGATATTTTTATATGCTTTTGTTACTTAATTATACCAAAGTTTGTTTGCAAGTCTATTTGTAGCCAAGTACAGGAAAAGCAAGGAAAAGAGGAAGAAATAATGAATAAACAAAGTTTTATACGAGTACGAAGAATCCCGCATCAAGATTAAGTTCGGAAGCATCTCAAGAGCAAAAGAATCAATCATTTTAGCTTCCAAGGCCCAAGATAGAGTTAAAATGAAGTTATATTAAAAAATAATGACCTTCGGTCAAGCATAACTCAAACGGGAAGCTTAAACGCAAAATTAAGAAAAGTGTATGTTGGGGCGTGAGAGAAGCCGCAAGGCAGAAGGAGAAGCCGTCGGGAAAAATGAAATTACCACTTCTAGCCGACAGGCAGGAAAAGGAGCCACCAGCTCGATTACGCTGACTTCTTCAAGTTGCATTAATACTCTAATTTAAGTGCCATAAAGCCTCAAGTCCAATCATATCACCTCAATAACTCTTATTACAGCTATATTAATGAGACTTTGTGCCTAAGTACTTCATTAAACACCCTAGGCCTTGTTTCAAGTATAAATAGGACCATTTGGCTTAGTTTTCATCATGAAAACTTACCCTATATCCCAAAAACGAATTTTCTTCATTTCTACCACTCCTATCCTTTTCCAAAGGTGGTGGGGGGTTGGTTCAACCCTCATCTCAGTTTGCAAGGCTAGGATAAAGATGAAACAATCAATCAATCCATATATCTCCATTAATTCTTGTTACCAAACACCTTCATATCTTGTTGCTAGATGTTAGTGGAAATTTCCAAAAGTTATGGGTTGTAATAAAGGTCCTATTTAGCTTGGTATTGGCTATGGAACATTGGAGGATTCATGTATGAATCTTAAGATTTTGTATTTCATCCTATGAACTTTGGTATCTTCTTATTTAATACTATTCATGTTTTGTTTCTTTGATTATGGATATTTGCTTGTGTTCATTCTTTATTTCTTGTCTTGTGAATTGTGTCTTTATGCTTGTTTGGTTCATATGAGAACTTGTGATAAAGCAATGTTTTGATTTTATTAGTGTTTGTTTGGATTATGATGATAACATCGTATTTGGTTGAATTGGAACTTGTTCTTCTTTATTATTTTGGTTAATCATTGTTGAGTCTATAGTTCGAAAGGATTCTTAATAGTGGTTGATTTAAATTCATTAATCGACAATTGGTCTTGTACTTTGTAACAATAGTGCAAGAGAATTAATAAAGATAACAAGTAAAGGTTTAACTTAGACTAATGTCGAAAGGAGTTTTTTGAATATGTTTGTTCTAATCATCTTTCAAGTAAATGGAATATAACAATCGATGGCATCAAAATCTATATGTCGAAAGGATTCTTTGATATTGTTGGTTTAGGCATAAGGCTCATGATATGACCACTTGATTGAGACTTATGTATAATTGATTTACAAAACACTAGACTATTGTTATTGGTTCTATAGGTCCGAAAGGATTATCAATGATAATATGTTTTCCAAACTAAACATCCTAATATCCATGTGATCCTTTGTCCAAACATGTATGTTCTTTGTGTGCTTATTTCCATATTGCTTCTATAGGTGGTTTGATCTGTGACAATCGTAACCACCGCCTTGTTACTTGCTTAAACAAACAAACAACACTTGAGTGCAACCAAGTCTCTTGGGACGACCTTGACTTACAAATCCCTAACTACACATGACTAGGGTTATACTTGCCCAAATGTGTTCCTAGTTAAACCGGTAATTTTCTTGTTTATAAGTTAAAAGCTCGATGGAGACACATCACACTTCTTCGAAATTATTTAACACCTAAAATCATGCAAATATGCTATATTATTACACTAAATTCTTTCTTTTTGTGTAATTAGCATTTGGGAAGCACTTAGATGAAATAAACATGACTTGGGCTCGAAGGCAAAAATACAACTTTTCAGCTTCGTAACCACCATCGTGACGTGGTTACCAAATGTGTCTAGAAAGTGAAGTTTTGATCAAGTTACTCGATGACTCAGTGTGTAGAGACGGCGTCACAAATGACTCATAACTGTGTCACAAGCATTCATGACGGCGTCAAGACTATGGCGGTGGAAAAACCTTAGTTTGGAATCGACGTGGTGACAGCGTCACAACCAAAGCTTGACGTCGTCACATCTTGTTTACTATATATACAAACTCATTATTTTCAGAATTTGTGTGTGGAACTTTGAAGAGTTATAGAGTTGATATCATTGGCGATTTTAGGGCTTTTTGTGCCCTTGTTACTCATATACTCACATTTTGAATTGAAGTTAAGAAATTCAATCTTTAATAATTCAAATATGTCTATGTATTGTTTGATTAATTGCTTTTCTTTTCTTCTTGTTAACATCTTAGGCTAAACTTAATTGTGTTTGCTTATGATTACATGAAACCTAGATGTGAAGTTTGATCTATTGTTTCTTGTTATTGGTGTGCACGTTGGGCATTAGAAAACTAGCTATAAGATATTACATTAATATGGACGTCTAGTAAAACGTGACTAATTAAATAAAACCGTTTTGGTAAGATAATTAGGTAAGTATTTAATGCGCGTGACTTGACTATTGGGTAGGAGAAGCATTTTTCAGAAGCCCTTACTTATGTAGTCACGTAGATGCGTTTCTGACCAACTCGCAATTGAATTAGGGGAATACTTAGCATCACACTAACGAGGATGACAGAGCAATAGGTTACATAGATCAACTATGGAGTAGTGCATGATTAAGTGAGCACGTTTATTTACCTATAAGAGTTCCTATCAATTTTACCTTTCTTGCATAATTAGGAGTAGTTTAGTTTAGTTAAAAACTACCTCTAGCAACATATTGATTTTACTTGCTTTCTAAAAATTATAAAAACACAAAAATACTCTTCTCGCAACTGATGAGGTGTCATTTTATACACTTTTTCCGGGTCATTTAACCCTCAAAATCATGTAAATATGCCCAAATATTTTACTTAATCGTTTCTTTTTGTTATTTTAGCATTTGGGAAGCACTTGGAAGAAAAGCACGTAACTTGAGCTCGATTCGGGAAGAAACTAGACAAAAAGACAATTTTTCAAGCTGACGCCCCATCCTGACGCATTCACCAAAAGTGCATAGAAAGTGGATTTTTGGACGAAAAGTGTGACTTCTCAGGTGGTGGAGACGGCGTCACAAAAACATCCTATTGGGGGGAGCGTGTTTGACAGGTAACGCTCGACTAGGTTGTCACGTAGAGTGTGAGCTTGACTAACTCGCTACTGAATTAGAGGAATACTTACACATTACACTAACAAGGGTGACGGGTAATAAGGTTAGAGAGATCAACTAGGGAGTAGTGCATGATTAAGTGAGCACGTTTGTTTACCTATACGAGTTTCCCACCAATTTACATATCCGCATAATTAGATTAAATTTAGGAGTAGCTATTAGTTTAATCAAACCTTCTTCAAAATCCGAGAAATTAACTTGCTTTCATAAAACATAAAAACACAAAAAATACTCTTCCCTCAACCTTTAGATCTTAGTAACGTACAATTCGAACCTACCTCACTATTCCTCTAAAGAACGATCAATCCTAAGTTTTGCCTATATTGTACTACAACGATTAGGTACACTGTCAAGGAGGATTGTAAAATGTCTTTCGTAGGTCTTACAACATCCGCATCAGCAACCCTTAGATCTTAGTAACATACGATTCGAACTTACCTTACTATTCCTCTAGAGAACGATCAATCCTCTTAGTCTTGCATATACTACCCTACAACGATTAAGTACTCTGTCTAGGAGGATTGTAAAACTTTAGTGTTGCAATCCGCCGCATCAATTACTCAAATTAAATACTTCACGATTAAGTACTAAAAGGAGTCGTTTTCGGGTGCGACAAGGTTGTCCCATTCTACTTGGTGTTAAAAGGGTATTTTTAGCCAAAATCAACCTTCAAGCAATTCAGCCACAACGAGCAAATCAAGCAAAAGGCAAACTAAGTTTTTCTCAAGAACATCGCAAATGTTTTCAGATTCTGCATTATGAAGATTTTTTTTCTTCGCTTGAGGCCCATGCATCATCAACCCAATAGCTTTAGATTTCATATTAAGAGATGTCGTTCCAACTGCATGAGTATTAGATATTAGATTAGAGGGCTCAGGCCAACATGTTATGGGCAGTGGCGGAGATAGCGAGAGGGCCCGAGGGGAAAGTGCCCCCCTAGCGAAAAAAAAATTGTAGTCTAACTTTCTAAAATATATGGTTTCTTTTTTTTATTTAATTTGCCCCCCTCCTAAGAACCAATTTGTAATGTAGATTTCAAAATTTATCGAAATGTGCCCCTAGAGCAAAAAAATTTGGCTCCGCTCCACTAGGTCATTAGCGTTTCTTATATATCTGCATCTATAAATAGCGATTCAATAATATATACATGTTTATTAGATAAAATGAACTTACACGTAAATAAGCATAGTTGTTCGCGCGTTGCTGCGGGGCGGTGTTTCTTTTATTACAAATGTGAGTGTTTTTATTTTTTAATTTGTATGGTAAAATTTCAATGTTTTATAAGTATGGTTTGCGTGTGCTAATTTTTTAAAAATTATGTGGTTAAAGGTTGTTTTTTTTTTGTATTTGGGTTTTTTTAATATAATTTTATAAGATTTAGGTAAATATATGTTAACCATTATTGCCCGCGCGTTGATGCGGGCCATAAATTTTTTTTTTTTTTTTTTTTTTGTATTTTGTGTGGCTTTATTTTTCCGGTCTCATGTTTAATATTATTTTTTTTTTATGAGTTTATGTGTTGGGCGTCATGTCGTGGGTATTTTTTGATCTGAATAAGTCAATACTTTTGTAATATTTTTTTTCTTATTTTGTGCCGAGCAAAAAAAAAAATTATTATTATTTTGCAATAGTTTCTTTTTTTATATATGGGCTTATGTGTTTGGTCTCACGTCGCGGATATTTTTTTATCTGAATAAATAAGTACTTTTGTAATTTTGTTTCTTATTTTGTGGCGAGCAATTTTTTTTTGTAAAGTTGCCTAGTTAAAGAAAAAGAAAAACAAAAAAAAAAAGTTGTCAAATGGGTCAGCCCAAAGTAGGAGCCCAATGAGCCGGTTACTGTAGCACCACTGTAGCAAACTATGTCAAAACGACATAGTTTTATTCCACACATAATTGATCTGATTAAATAAGTACTTTTGTAATTTAGTTTCCTATTTTGTGGCGAGCAATATTTTTTTTTTAAAGTTGCTTAATTAAAGAAAAAGAAAAACCCAAAAAAAAATGTCAAATGGGCCGGCCCCAAAGTATGAGCCCAATGGCCCGGTTATTGTAGACGACTGTAGCAAACTATGTTAAAACGACATAGTTTTATTCCACACATAGTATATGTATATAACAAGCAGGATTACCCGCGCGTTGCTGCGGGAAGTTAATTTTTCGAGCGTTGTTGCTGGTCATTGTTATTATTTTTATTTTTTTTTTAATTTTGTGCGGGTTTATTTTTTCGGTCTCATGTTTAATAGTTTGTTTTTTTCTTATATGGCTTATGTGTTGGACCTCATATTTAAAGGTTTCTTTCTTTGGTTATATTTTTTTTTGTACGGGTTTATTTTTTCGGTCTTATGTTTAATAGTGCGGGTTTATTTTTTCGGTATCATGTTTAATAATTTGTTTTTTTTCCTTATATGAGTTTATGTCCCGCGCGTTGTTGCGGGGCGGTAAAAATATTTATACTTTTTTTTGTTTTTTTTTTTGCGAATTTTTTTTTTGTCTCATGTTTAATAGTTTGTTTTTTTTATGGGCTTATGTGTTGGGCCTCATGTTTAAAGCTTTGTTTTTTTTTGCTATATGGGTTTTTTTTTAAATGACACTGTTTAATGCACTCTAAAGTTGTACGTTTGTGACTATGCCGATTATTTTAAAGTTGAATCGGTACTTTTGTAATATTTTTTTCCTCCTATTTTGTGCCAATAATTAAAAAAAATGGGCCGGCCCAAAGTGGGAGCCCAGACCCAAAGTGAGAGCCCAGTACTGTAGAAGCACTGTAGCTTCTACTGTACAACGGTAAATGTATCATGTTTAATAATTTGTTTTTTTTTTCCTTATATGAGTTTATGTCCCGCGCGTTGTTGCGGGGCGGTAAAAAAAATTATACCTTTTTTTTTTTTGCGAATTTTTTTTTTTTGTCTCATGTTTAATAGTTTGTTTTTTTTATATGGGCTTATGTGTTGGGCCTCATGTTTAAAGATTTGTTTTTTTTTTTTGCAGTATTGGTTTCTTTTTTAAATGGCACTGTTTAATGCAATCTAAAGTTGTACGTTTGTGACTATGCCAATTATTTTAAAGTTGAATCGGTACTTTTGTAATATTTTTTCCCTCTATTTCGTGCCAAAAATTAAAAAAAAAAATTTGGTCGGCCCAAAGTGAGAGCCCACGCCCAAAGTAAAAGCCCAGTACTGTAGAAGCACTGTAGCTTTTACTGTACAACGGTAAATGTATGTATTGTAATTAGACGATACCAAATGCTACGCAAGCACCATAAACATCAAACATTTATCCAAACTTAACAGAAGAACCATTCAAATCGAAAAGAACCATTACACGAGAGAGAAAGAAGTCCAGTTTTGAACATTTTGAATCGGATAATAATGAATCGACAAATAGTGGAAAAGTGTAACTATAACGTCGGATTCAATTATTTAACAAGAACTATACAATCATCTTTAGTTGTCTAATGCAAACCATGGTTGTTAAGATTCTGATCCTGATTTTAAGATCTTATGATTTTACGACACTGCAAAGCAAAAATGATCCAGATCCTACGTAGGATCTTTGCTTGCTTAGGATCTTATAGGATCCCGATCTTGACCATAGGATCTTAAGATCTACTACGATCCGATCTTACTTTTCTAGAACCACGAACTAAAATCTACGAATTTATGGGTTGTGTTTCTTATATATTAAAAAAACAACAAGTTAATCTTCTTAAACATTTTATAATTATAATTTATGACAACATTCTTATGAAACATTTATATAATTTTGTGTTTATGATATATAATAATTTGTAGATTTATATAATATTATAAAGACTATTAAGAAAATGACATTATAGTAGGATCTTACGATCTCGATCCTACCTTACGATCTTGATCTTGCAAAGACGAAAACAATCCTGGGTAGGATCCCGATCTTGACAACCTTGGTTTTTCTGAGCCAGCTTGTTGTCCTCTTTAATACAAAGACGAACAATCAAGTCTTCAACACTCATCTCCCTTCGC
>BQNB010070198.1:0-31203 GCA_026074375.1 Tanacetum coccineum
TATTCATGTGTATATAAAAGGGTAAGTGTAATTAAATGGAAGCTCAATAAGGCTCACGAGCCGAGTTTCTTGGAACTCAAACTCGAATCCAAAGTATACTCAAGTAGCCGACTTGTTTAAATCTAGTCGATTTTGATTAGTTTACGAGTCAATCTCGAATAACTCGCAAATTGTCTAGTCTCGTTTACGCCCTCATTTGTGGCATATTGCCAAATCCAGTATTTATATTTTTTAGTACAAGGAATACCTAATACAAGAAATACCGTTTTGACACCCTTTTGCACCATTTGCCACCATTATGCACGCTTCTTATTCCCAAATCTATTTCTTTTCAATCGTATTCCTCTATTTGTGTTCGCTATAGCAATCAGTTCATCTAAAAAATCTTTTTAAAGATTTACAACAAGAAATTCTTGAAACAAAAGAATATATTTCTGATATTGATAAATCTATCCTTAGACTTATCAATAGATATAAATCCAGCCTTGAAAAAAGGGGATATGAACATCCAATGACAATAGCCAGAGTTATTAGTCATAAAAAACAAACAAAAATTTGTTTGCAAGAACGTCTAAAGATCTTTAGGCAAAGGGCTGCTGCCCTACAAGTATAAAGACACTACAGGAATGAATTCTTTTCTTCTTGTTTGTAGTAGACCTAGCGATTGTTGCAGAGTTATTAGAAAACCATGAAGTGATTATATAAGCTAGAATATTTCATATGGAGCACTATAAATAAAAGGAGCGATGCGATGCAAATCAAAACGACCTTCATTATGGTCAGAACTTTTGTTGAACGTGAAGAGCACACCATCATTTTCTTCTTGCAAAAGGACTCTTGTCTCTCTCAGGGCTGATACATGGGATTTTATGTAATTTTTTTAAAAATTTCGATCGTTTTTTGAAAGTGCCCACCATCAAAACTCAAATTGCCTCACTCACATACTAAAACCAACATTCAACGCTTTAAAACCTTATAAATCATTCATCTCAAAGTTACAATACTTGATTTATCATTTCGATCTTAGTTTTTCTTCTGCATTTTATTGCTATTGTCAAAAAAAACTTTTTTGCCCCCCGCAACCTATTTTCCTGGTTCCGCCACTGGTCTCGCTCATTCCCGTACAAAGACCGAAGGGTTCATTATTTGCGGATATCCACATATAACGAGAAAATGACCAAGAAAAATCACATAATACTTAAACTACTTGTTCTAACAATGAGGATGTCCAAACAACTAATAAATAATCTCAAAACAACTAGAAACGATAAAAGTAGGACTAGAAAAAGGAAGTTTCACATGTTTGCAATGCTGCCAAGTCTAACAAATATGAGGAGATTTCTCCTTATTACAAGAAATAAAATACGAGAAAAAAAAGCGTAACACGTCATCACCCAGGTGACCGAGACGTTGTTGCCACGTAGAAGGAATGAGAGACAATAAAACACTTGGAAGAGACGACGACTTGATTACCCAATAGAGATCACTTCAGCCGTCACATCTAAAGAAAATATGACGAGTCAGGAATTCCTTCACAAAGAAACCAAAAACTCACGAAACATAAATTATGTACTTATTGACGTTTAGACAAAAATATACGCGTTGACAAAGCATGTTCGATGTACTCCCCAAACAACTAATCAATTAAAACTGTTCTTGATAGACACTTGTAGTTGACTCGCCACAACATCGTCATCTATTGACTTAGGTGGAACGCATGGCATTGAAGTGTCATTAGTGGTGACATCATCACATCTTCTTCTTGTTGATGATTTCCTGCCGCATCATATTAAGTGGTGATGAATCAGTTTTTCGATCTCTTTACTGTTATGTGGTTGTTGTTTGATGTTACTGTTGGCATTACGACGACTACTAGACGAAGATGATCGTCTTCTAAGCATAAACATGTTTGTGTTAGATATTTCAACCCCGTAGGTGTAATGTTATTATTGATCATATTTATAGACTGCATATACATAACTTTAACCCTAATGGTCTTAAGCTCACATGTCGAGCTTTGGAGTTTGGCCAACTAATCTATTTTGTCATCTAATACTCTCTGCAGTCCAAGAGGCGAAATCACGAAAGCTTAGACTGGAGTAGAAAACAAGAAACATAAAGGCAATAACTAATTTGTTGATGAATAAATCCAACACCAAACGGATATAAAACTTCAAGCAACAGTAAATGCAAACCAAATAAGCAAAAGCAAAGTTTTTCTTTTTGTTGAACCGATCTAGCAACGAGCGAAAACAATTCTTCAAACTGCAACAACAAGCGCAAAATAATATGGAAGGCCGACTTTCGACAACATCGACTCTTTGACCATGTTCCAAGTTCACCTATGTGAACTTTATGGTGGATGACTTTCCATGGTAGACACGTCAAGAAAAATAGTTTTCTTTTTTTTGAAATAAAGAAAAATAGTTTTCAAAAATAGGATAATTAACTAATTAATGTGAGGTATTACGCTATATTGCACCTTCAGAAGAAAACGGACAAAAACAAAAGAAAACGACCCGAAACAGTTGAAAACGTATGAAAATGCACGAAAACGTCTTAAAACGGATGAAAATGTATGAAACGGACATAAACGTATGAAAACGGACGAAAACAGATAAAAACGTATGAAAGCGGACGAAAACGTAGAAAAACAGAAGAAAACGTACAAAAACGTATGAGCACATACAAAAATGCCAAAAACGCTCATTAATTGAAATTTGGGCAAGATTTGACACCTCTACAGA
Source organism: Tanacetum coccineum (assembly GCA_026074375.1). Lineage (NCBI taxonomy): Eukaryota > Viridiplantae > Streptophyta > Magnoliopsida > Asterales > Asteraceae > Tanacetum > Tanacetum coccineum. The sequence continues at coordinate 2,748 of BQNB010070198.1, forward strand.
TAATGAGGGAGTGGTTGCGGTGAATTTTGCAGTTTTTGTCCCTCGTGTCATCTTTTTAATCAAATGAAATGATTGGTCTAGATTTTTCCCTCAATTTTTACTAGAAAAAATTACATGTTTCGTCCCTATTTCATTTTAAATACACTAAGCGTTCCTAATTTTGAAACTTGTAACGCTGACCGTCCTTAATTTGGATGGTCGTTAACTTTTTCCGTTAAGTCTAATGTTAAAAGGGTATATTGGTCTTTTGCTCATGTCACCAGCTTTATTATTATTATTATTATTATTATTATTATATGTAAACACAAATACATAACCAAATCCAAAAACATTCACAATCATATTCATTTCTTGTTCTTAGCAAAACACATACAAAAAAATCTAAAACCACACAAATCATATTCAGTATTTGCTATTTTTGACTTTTGGTATATGTTACGGGGTAATGAAATGTATTACAAAATCATTGTCTTTTCTTTATCTTCATCCTTACCATCATCTCTCAAATAAAAGATACTCATCATCCCCACCCAAAATCAACCTTATCAAAACAACAAAAAAAATAAATTCAAACCCCGATCACTACAACTAACGACAACAACATCATAACATCCATTCACAAAACACAAACATACGACAAATGTAGATCTGTTCTCATCCTCCCAACCCACAATCAAGAAACGGTCCACATCGACTAATCCTGTCATACCGAAAATCCCAACACCGGCGACCAGCAGTAGTTTTCAACTCCGGAGACCATCAGTGGTTTTCAACTTCCCAAGAAACTCAATACGGCGACCATCGGCCGTGGTTACAACTCCGGTGACCAGCGGTGGTTTTCAACCCATTAAACCCACCCAACCAAACCTCAAATCCAAAACAACTAACCCTTGAAAACAATAAAATCCTAAAACCCATTAGCAACTTAAAACAACTAGTTAGCCCAAATCCAAAACCACGTAAAGCCTGCCAAATCCATTGGATCCCTTTTATTCGTGTTTGGATGATTCGATCGCGTATTTGAAAAGATAGCCATATCTTTTTTATTCTTTGTTGATCCGTGTCTGGATTTATAATATAGTTTAGGTTTGAATTTTGATTTTGATTGATGGTATATGATTGGATTCAAGTTTAAATTTATAGTTTCAATTTGATATTGAAGATGAAGATGATATGTGGTGGTGGGTTGTGAAGATGAATATGTGGAGGTGGGTATCGATGTGAAGTTTTGATTTAGGGTTTGTGTTCTTGATTTTCATCTTGTTCTTCATTTATGTTTGAGTTGTGTGATGAAGAGAATAAGATGAATAATTGTGTTTAGTGGAGTGGTTGGTCAATGCAGTATTAATGAAGTGAATTGAATGGAAAAGATGAAATTACCCTTCCAATTATTAGACTTAACGAAAAAAGTTAACAACCATCCAAAATAGGGACTGTCGGGGTTACAAGTTTCAAAAATAGGGATGGATGGTGTATTTAAAATGAAATAGGGACGAAACTTGATGTTTTGTATAAACCATAGGGACGAAACGTGTAATTTTTTCTTTTTACTAAAAATAAAAGTTTGTATAAATAACTCAACTCGTCATGAGAAATATACACCAATCGTCCTTGTATCCTTTATGTGCAAACAAAACCGGCCCATAGTGGACAACAGCAGCCTAAAATAAAAAGTAAAGAAAAAGAAAAGAGACCCAAATGTTAGTTCAACCCATATACAGAAAATAACAGAAATTTCAACGTCTTTTAGTATATAGAAGCCTGTAAATACAGGAGTGAAGATCGAGAGATCTGCGAAAACATGGTTACTTGTCATTTCGTCGATCAAGAGTAAAGCTTTCTTGATTTCTTTTATTCCAATCAACCCAGTTACAATTTCTGAATATAAACCCATATGTGGCTCAGCAATATTTTTATTAATGATCTTGGTGTAAAACCAAGAGGCTTCTTGAAATTCTTTATCAAAGGCTAAGCGATGAGCCACATATATATACAACGACGGATCAGAAATCAGCCCTAGTTTCACCCCTAACGAGATCACTAAATACCCTCCTTTCTTGGCCATATGTAATCTGGAATAAGCATGAATCAACTGCTTAAGGGTTTCATCGTCATAAAGGCCATGTATTCGGTGAAGATACACAAACCTAAAGTACACCAATGCATTCTTATGCAGGCCTAATATCCTAAATCAATACAATACTTGATTCAAATACGTGTTGTTAGTAAGGCGTTTAACTTCAGACTGCTTGTTCCACTTGAAGATTATGTATAGTAAATGGCGGCTACGATATCTTATGTTTCTGTCATATACCTTCCATAACACTTCGTTCAATAACTGGTCTTGATCATATCTATCAGGGAAGACATTATGTGGATACGCGAATGAGTGTTTTGCACGGTATGATACTGACTTTTTTTTCCACTGATATGCATTGGGGATGATTTCAGGTGGTTTTATCTTTGTGGTTTCATCAGTGAGTGCTGATGATGACCTTACAGTTTGAATAATTGATGAAAAGATTTTAGTGGCGTATTTCCGTAATGTAGCTGCGAATGCCATGGTGATAGGTGGAGGGTTGTAATGTTATGATGACGATAGCCTGATGGTATTTTTGTTAATTCTTATGTTCTTGTAGAATTTAAATCAACACAATTTTCCTTTATTTATACATGTACTCTAACAAGGTTTTTTTCTACTTAAGACTCTATTTTTTGTTGAAAAGGTGAATTTTATTAATTAACAAGAGATACATCAATAAGAAACAAGAAATAGACATGCCTAAGCCTTGATACAACCATTACATACAATCTGACAAATCAAAATCTCTTAATCTCGAACAACAAAAGGAATAAATCTATGAAACCTCTATTCTCGAACAATAGAGAAATAAACTATAACAGAAACCAAATCAAAGCACATATCAGAAACATAAGCAACTGATCAAAATTCACCTATATTATACACCAAAACCATATCCTCATGCCTACATTTCCACCCTCTAGAACAACCACAGATCATTCAACCGCCATCCACAATAATCTATGCTGTTAAAGAGGGGGCATCAACATGAAGGATATAGCTCTCATTCACCATAAGTAGGGCAATGGCGGACCCATGAATTTGGATTGTAGGGGGCAATTTTTTTTTTGATAATAGCAACAAAATGCGACGAAAAAAACTAGGGGTCGGAATGAAAAATCGAGTATTGTTGCTTAGAAATGAAAGATTTACAAGGTTTTAGAGTGTTAAATGTTGGGCTTCGGTGTGTGAGTGGAGGGCAATTTGAGTTTTGAGGGGGGGAGGGGGGGGGTTTAAAAAAAACATTCAAAATAAAAAAAATTACATTATAATCTCATTTTTTTGTCTAGCCATGGAGGGAACCGCCTCCCCCAACCTAAACCATAGATCCGCCCCTGAGTAAGGGGCTCTTCCAAATTAGCAACATTTCCTATACAATTGCACCTATAATCATAATAGCAGTACCCCTCACTACTTGATTAAAGGAAATAAAGGATATAGGCATCACTAATTTAAAACACACACCCTCACTTATAACCAGCATTTCCTCCTTTAGCAATGCATAGAATGGACCAAGAAGTGTCATCTCCCACCACTCTCTATTCCATTCAACATGCACCGCCCACCCAAACCATTTTCCCTTAATAGTGTATGACACCTTCCTTATGATACATTTAATCCATGTATGACCAAATTGACCCATAATAACCCAACAGATCCCCTAAGGCCTATCTGAAAGATTATAAGGGACAAAAGGTACAATACTGTGATAACCGGCGATTTTTCTAGGTTGTAGTATCCCAAAATACTATGACTTTATATTTTCATAATACTATCTCATTGAATTCCTATAGCACAAATAAGATTTTGACTTCTATTGACTTTTATACGTAAATCAGTTACGGTATAACATGGCGTCAACCAACAATTTTCTATAATAATAAATCATTTTTATTTCAAATTATCACTTTCTAAACATTTACACTGCATTTAGTCTCTTACCGGGAAATTTTCTCGCGCGCAGCGAAAAACGGCAAACAACGCGTACCAGCAAGACAGTAGTTAAATATTATGTCTAATTAATTAAATAATTAAAAGCAAACATATCTTATAAGTTATTTCATGATTTCTTACAAACGTTTGCAAAACGCGAATTTCCGAGTTTACGTTTAGACTTATCGGAACATGAAAACTACATAGAAAATTTTAAACCAAAAATTAGCATGGGATTCCTTCTTTTCTTTGTACCTTTGCCGCCCCCTGGTTAGAATATTATAGTCTATATAATATATATATATATATAATATATATAACTAAAATACCTAATACCAAATAATAAGAGTAGTATTCCGTTAAGATATGAAAATCACTTTAGGAAAAGTGATAGCCAAATCTTCCCGAGTTGTTTCCCGACGAAGTGTGAATTGAAAATCTCGTCTTGGTTCGTGATCGCGTGATTTGAATAATCAATAATTTGGGTTTTTGGTTTCTAAATCTACTATCGCAAACTAAAAGCATAAAAAGGCACGCTAAACTAAAAATTAAGGCAATTAACAAAACCTAACGGCGTTTAAAAACGGAAAACAATTTAAAAACGAACTAATTAAACCAAATAGGACAAAATAAGACTTTAAAAATTCAAAATTCAACTTTCCTGGATTAAAATGATAAAAATAATTTTTAGAAAAAGAAATTATATTTTTTTTGTATTTTTATTATTTTTAAAACTAATTTTAAATCCTTTTTTTACTAAAAATTCAATTAAAAATACCTAACTATTTTATAGAAATCTGAAATTTTTTATGAAAAATACTTTAAACTATTGCCAAAGTTTAAAAAATAAAATTGGAAAATAAGCTGAAACAGATAAGCAGTTATTAAGCAAATAAGCAAATAAACAAAATCTGAATTAACTCATAAAAGGAAATGGAAATGGAGTTATAATGAAAAAGACCCAAGGGCGCAATGGAAGTGTGTGTGTTGTGAAGGTAAGATCGCAGGTTCGAGTCCTGGACCTTACTTTTTGCTAAACATTTTTTTTAAAAAACAACTAATCTATAAGCTAAAATGAGAAACTTTTACAAAACAACTTTTATTAAAAATTAAAATAAGCTAAGAATAAGCTAATAAAAAAAGTGACAGTTTGGCTTTTTTAAAATTTGAAAACTAGCCAAAACTGTTTGGGCTTTTAAGACTCAATAAGCTAATTAGAAACACAAATAAGCTGAAACAGATCAACTCCTATCCCTAATAAGCAATCCAAACTAAAAATAAGCAAACAGAATAAGCTAAAAAGCACTAAAAACTAAAAGGACAACAGACATAAAAAATTAAAAAAAAAGATTAAAAGGATTTTTGACCAATTTTAAGCTAAGATTAAGAACAATTAAGCACTTGAAATAAGTTGAAAACTCAAAACAGATTTAGATTGATATCCAAAGAACACATGAAAACTAGAAATAAGAAATTTGATTTAGAAAATAAGCTAGAAAAGGTAATAGAAAATGACAGACTTAACTAATGTTTTTGGCTTTTTGGATTTTATTGACACTTTTGCAGCTTAAAAATAAGACTCAATAAGCAAAGAACAAGACTAAAGCTAAAAACAGATTAAGCTTGACACCTAATGAGCTTATTCTATCATTTTCAGATCCTTAAACATACTTAATCTAACCTAAAATTTGCTATGAAAACTGGATTTTAAACTTTTAAATTTAGACTTAGAAACTGTGACAGATTATTACTCAAATTCAAATGACAAATGCAACATTGAAACCAACTTTATTCTACTGCATATTGAACCATAACAAGCATGAAATTAACACCAATAAGCTACTAATGAAGATCTAAGCAAATAGGCTATACTATAAAGCTAGAGTACCACAGATTCAAACTACCTATAGATTAAACCTTAAACTTGAGTTTTAAACTTTAAGAACTCAAATAAACTGATTTTTAAGCTTAATTTAGGCTTAACAAAATTGATTAAAAGGTAAAGAGCAAACCAACAGTACTAACTCAAGTTAGTACTGCTAGTGCCAAACACCCCTTAAGTTTTAAGAAAACCATTTTTAGCTTAAAAACAGATTTATAAAAGCAATAAAACTTAAAACAGATTAAGATCTAAGTATATGAAGAACTTTTAAGCAATATTCAACCACAAATAAGCACTAATCAATAAGCTAGAACAATAAGCATATTTTTGGCTTTTCTAAAACTGTTTTATATAAAAACTAGATCTAATGATTTCTAAACTATAAGCTGACAATATTAAGCAATAATAAGATAAAATAAGCAGAAACAAGCACTAGTAAGCAATAATAAGCAATAGAAATAAGCTAAAACAGTTTTAAGCTATAAAATGAGATATGAAGAGTACCTTGTCCTTTGCTCAAAACAAGGACTTATAATGCTCTTTAGAGCTTAATCTACAAGCTCCTAACAAGCTGGTAAGGTCCATAAGCCTTTCCTTTTTTGGCTTATCATCCAAAGGTTAAGCTGAGGTAAATTTTGAGTGATTTTGAGGTGAATGCTTATTCAGTTCAAGCTTTAGGTGAGCCAACTAAATAAGTAGTAGCTTTAATAGTCAAGGCATCTTAATGAGCTTATTAGCTTTTTATTATTCTTAAACCATAATTGCTTTAAAGTAAAGACAGAATTTAAGGTAAAATTTTAATGAAACCAACTTTTATTAATCTTAAAAAGAGATTACAAACTGCTTGAAAATAGAAATTACATTAAAAAGAAAACAATAAGCTAAGATTACATAATAAGCTACTAAAAACTAATTTAAGCTAAAATCCTACACGTCTCTCTTTTGTGTGATCCCTTCTCTATTTATAGTGAAAAGAGGAACCTTCTAGCCTTCTAGGAGCGTCCAAGCCTTCAATCCTAGCCCTTTAATCTTGACCAATCCCTAAGCAATCATTTAGAACCCTTGGATCATGTGCCAGCTATCATCAACCAATTATTATGCTTAGGATTGCCAGCGTGGTTAAATGGGGTGATGTCAGGCTTCTAGAAACTTAGGAGGCGTGTGTGGGGTGATTGATTGCGTGGATTTACCCTGGTTTGAGTGTGTTTGTGTGTAAGAATGGAGGGAAAAACTATACAAGATGTACAGTAATTTTACTTTGACTCGGGTGTTATAATGTTTGACTTAGACAGGTATTTGGGTATTGTGCTTGGATTTCATTTATATATTGGGCCTGGACTAGGATATGGCTTGGATTCGTTATAGGCAATTGTAGGGCTTTTAGATTTAAGCTTATAAACTAATGGGCTGACCCGGCCCATTTAAATGGGTACGGGTTGGCCTATTAAGGATGTATACTCCTTCAGTCTCGATTTCTCATGCTCTTTCCATTCCCGTGCTTGATTTTGTCCATTTTGCTTTGTTTTTGTCCATTTTTTGACATATCCGTACCTGCAAGACACAAATCACAAAATACACATATACAATGCATTTTTTATGTATTTTTGGTCATTATTGGTCTTTTTAGCTCGTTTTTATAGGTAAAAGGTATGTGTATTTAAGCACATACCAAAATCCCCCATACTAAGCTATTGTCGTGTCCTCATGCAATGTCATAAATACACGCTTAAAACCAAAAATTTCAATCCCCCTAAACTAATCACCTCGAAAAGTAGCTAAGTGCTCATCTAAGGGGATTAAGAAATCACTAGTTTTAAAAGGTCCCCGTTTTACCATTTTTATAAATATACAAACACTTATTCTCATTGTTTTTATATATATATCATAAGTTTAAGGATAACAGAACAAGAAACACTAAAAGGATAAATTCATCGTCCTGTTTTCTTCACTGCCCCAAACCAAGTCTTAAAAACGAATCATTGTTAAAATCAAGTTAAGATGCCTAAACACGACTTTCCAATTGCTAATTGTGGATGCATAGCTATTTTTCGCTCCCTTATTCCTAAATCCCCTAAAGATTTTATTATTATTATTTGTGACAAATAAATTAATGTCTTATTCATATAAAGTAAACCCGGTTTAGACCACAATTAGTTTGATATACTTTCCTAAGGACGAGTTTGGTGAGAATTAAGGTCCACATTTAAGGTTCTTAATTTCGTCACAATTTAGGGGTTATCCTGTTTATTTCATCCGAAACATCTCAACTACGAGTTCCTGAGACGGAGGCTTTTGTTAGATTTACCCCGGTGTAGATAATTGGGCTTTATTAGATTATTGCAACATTATAAACCTCGGTCTAGTAAAAATGAATATCGGGTATGCGAGCCGGCCATGGTCCTAGAGTTTTTACTTATTTTGACCCTTTTTTAGGTGATCTCAGACCTTTTGAAAGGCTGCAACTCGGTTGTAGCCGCAAGATGCAGCAAACTTTTATCAGTCTTGGATTATTATTTTTACTATGGGTCTTCTTTTGAAGACTGCCACATCGGTTGTGAGCCGACAAGAGGCAGTAAACTTTTATCAGCCCATAGTTTTTATTATTATTATTACCTCCACCCTTAAAATGACTACCACATCGGTTGTGAGTCGGCAATAGGTAGTGGTCTTATTTCGGCTTCGGTTTATTACATAACTATTATTATTATAGCCAAATTTCAAGTCCTGTAGTCTTTTAACTACCTAGACAACGGTAGCGAGCCATCAAGAATCGGTAGCCTATTTCCCCACAACACTGACTAACCCGCGGATGTGTACTTAATTTTCACAGATGGCAATCCTCTATTAATGTGATTTAAACTAGAATCGCAAAAACTAAAGCAACTTTATTTATTCAACAATTATATAATGTTTTTAGCGGGGGGGGATGATGGGGAGCAAAAAGCCACAATTAACCTCTATGAGCCTTTAAGAGAACCAACTACTCTATGTTTAGCATCTAACTTATATAAAACTCTATCATTTTTCGTTCTTCGCAAATATAAATTCTTTACTAAAAAGATCCGCGAATGCTTAGTCTAATAAAAAAAGCTTGCTATTTAAAGTCGTATCATGGAATACTTGCAAACTCTGACTTTTTTCAAGCTAAGATTCTAGTTTTAATGCTTCTTGATAAAAGACTAGCTAAATGCCTTAAATTTATATAAGTTAAGGGGCAAGCTAGAGCGCAACATGCTCGATCAAGTCAAAATTTATTCTCAAAAAGACAAAACTACGTTGTCAAAACACTTATTTAATTTTTGAATTTTTTTTTATTTTTTTTAATTTTGGCATATTTTTGCTATTTTTGGTGGAAAAACAGGATTACGTGAAGACAAGAAAAATGCAAAGTTAAGATCAATCGATGATCACCCCCCATACTAGAATACACATTGTCTCAAAATTTTTTTAATTGAGAATGTCACCCCATAACTAATTTTCAAGGCTTTTTATGTATTAAGATTGTATATACGCCCAAAAATCTAAAGTCGTTTATTAATTATGCTAATAGATAAACGTTAATCAATAAGATCTAGGATATCGGATTCCTATAAATAAGCAAGCGAAGGATAGAAGATCGAGTGAACGATTGACAAAACCATGAGCATGAGAGTCTTCAAAATTCAGGCAATCCTGGACATGAAACACGAGAAAGGAAGAGGCGAGCCTCCTCACATCACACTTATTAATAAATATTATACTACTACTAAGGATAAGCATGGGTTGCCACCCGAGAAGTGCTTGTTTTTGTTAACCGAGTCACGAGCCTGACTCGACCCCTAATTTAGTGGTCCATAGGGAAAGTTTGGAGATCCAGGACAACCATTGGTGGTATGTCCCCTCCAAAATAATGTTTGAGTCTATGACTGTTCACCTTGAAATTTGGTCCATCGGTTTGAGATAACTCGATGGCTCCATAAGGGAAAATTTGAGCAACAGTGAACGGTCCGGTCCAACAGGTTTTGAGCTTGCATGAGAAAATATTTAATCGAGAATTGAAAAGAAGAACTCGATCACCAACGTTGAAGACGCAGTTCTTAATCTTGGAGTCATGAATCTTCTTCGTTTTCTCTTTGTAGATTAAAGAGTTCTCGTAGGCTTGATCCCAGAGTTCATTTAATTCATTCATTTGAACTTTCTGGTGATCACCCGCTGTCTTGAGGTCAAAATTGCAATGTTTGAAGGCCCAATAGGCCTTGTGTTCAAGTTTGATAGGAAGATGACAAGCCTTTCAGTACACTAGCTTATAAGGAGTTGCACCCGTATGGGGTTATTGTCGTTATTAAAAGCGGTACAGGTTGGCTATAAAGATCAGCTATCTTATCGAACCATGAAGCATGATTTTCACCTATGGTCCTTTCTAAGATACGTTTCAAACTACGATTTGAAACCTCTACTTGTCCACTTGTTTGTGGATGATACGCGGTAGAAAGACGGTGAGTAACTCCATACTTAAGCATGACCTTTGCAAATTGGTCATTGCAAAAATGGGTACCACGATCACTAATTATAGCACGAGGAGTTCCAAATCGGGCGAAGAGAGATTTTAAAATTTTAACGACAACTCTAGCATCATTAGTGTGGAGCGCTTTTGCTTCAACCCATTTAGATAAATAGTCAACGGCTACGAGAATTTATTTGCTCCCTCGAGAAGATGGGAACGGGCCCATGAAATCGATGCCCCATACGTCAAAGATTTCGCATACTTGAATTGCATTTTGAGGCATTTCATCCTTTTGCGAGATTTTGCCTTGACATTAACACGAGTCACAAGACTTAACCATGTCGTGGGCATCGTGATAAATCGTCGGCCAATAGAAACCGGAATCAAAGACTTTTTTAGCGGTGTAGTTCGCACCATGATGTCCCCCGATGGGTCCATTATGGCAAGCCGTGAGGATATCAACGGCTTCTTGGCCGTGAACACATCGCCTAATCACTTGATCCGCACAAATTCGGAACAAGTAGGGGTCGTCCAAAAAATAATGCCTAACATCCTTAAAGAACTTTTTCTTTTGTTGGGACGACATCCCTTTTACAACTAAATTCCCCGCATGGTAATTTGCAATGTCGGCAAACCATGGGGTACTAGAATCTCCATGAAAAGATATCATTCCAAGGGTCTCGAGAGGAAATGTTTCGGTAATTTCCCTTTTCTCGAGATCACCTTGATGAGGATTTTCTAATCTTGATAAATGGTCGGCCGCCAGATTCTCCGCTCCTTTTTTTATCACGAATAATGACATCAAATTCCTGGAGTAGGAGAATCCACCAGAGCAATCTCGGTTTAGCATCTTGCTTAGCAAGAAGATATTTGAGATCCGAGTAGTCCGTATACACTATGGTCTTTGACAAGACTAAATAAGGCCGAAATTTCTCGAAAGCATACACTACGGCTAATAACTCTTTTTCTGTAGTAGTGTAATGTGCTTGAGCATCCGTCATGGTCTTACTTGCATAGTGTATAGGCTGAAAATGTTTGGTCTTACGTTGCCCCAAGACTGCACCTACCGCATAATCACTAGCGTCACACATAATTTCAAATGGCTGGTCCCAATCGGGGGTAACTAAAATCGAGGCTTCGGTTAAATTTTTCTTAAGTATATTAAACGCTTCAATACATTCTTTCGAAAAAATAAACAAATTTTCTTTTTCAAGAAGATGGGTCATCGGCCGGGCGATTTTAGAAAAATCTTGGATAAATCGATGATAGAACCCGACGTGACCTAGAAAACTTTGAACGCCTTTGACGAAAGTCGAATGAGGGAGTTTAGCTATAACATCAACTTTAGCTCTGTTGACCTCAATCTCGAACATTGAAATCTTATGGCCGAGGACAATGCCTTATTTTACCATAAAATGGCATTTCTCCCAATTTAGAACTAAATTAGTGTCTTCGCATCGTTTGAGCATTTTGTCTAAATGGGAGAGGCATGAGGATAAAGAATCCCCAAAGACCGAGAAATCGTCCATGAAGACCTCCATCGTTTCCTCGATCATGTCGTGGAAAATGGCCATCATGCACCTTTGGAACGTGCCCGGAGCATTACATAAGCCGAAAGGCATTCTTCGGTAGGCAAACGTCCTATAAGGGCAATGAAGGTGGTCTTCTCTTGGTCTTGTGGGTCAATAGGAATTTGAAAATATCTAGAAAATCCATCTAAAAAGCAATAGTATTCGTTCCCTGCTAAACGTTCAAGCATTTGGTCCATAAAAGGTAACGGGAAATGATCTTTACGAGTGGCATCATTAAGCTTATGGTAATCAATACAAATGCACCATCCCGTAACTAACCTAGTGGGTATTAACTCATTATCTTTGTTTTCAACTACGGTCATGCCACCCTTTTTAGGCACACAATAAATGGGACTCACCCACGGACTATCAGAGATAGGGTAAATCAATCTGGCATTAAGGAGTTTGATAACTTCCTTTTTGATAACGTCATGAATTTTTAGATTTACCCTTCTTTGATGTTGAACCGCCGGTTTGAAATCGTCTTCCATCAAGATCTTGTGAGTAAAAAAACTAGGGTCGATACCCTTAATGTTGAAGATTTTCCATGCGATGGCCCGTTTGTGTGATTAAGAACCTTTAAAAGGGCGACCTTTTCTTCATCTTTTAATTCTTTAGAAATTATGTCGGGTAATTTATCGGTTCCTTCTAAAAATGCGTATTCAAAATGAGACGGTAAATCCTTGAGCTCAAGCTCCGGAGGATCATCAATAGAAGATTTAATCATTTTAATTTCCTCAAAATGAAGTTCTTTCGGAGGGAGAGGAGATGATGGATCATCATTTTATAACTTCTCGAGTAGAAGAAGGTCTCCCTCCGGATCAAAGTCGGCATCATTAATTCCCGATGGAATTGAATCATTTGTAAGACAAGCTTCAATTTCTTCCAAAATGAAGTCACCTCTCTCAAAAGGAGTAAGAGAGGGGAAAGAAGTAGAAAGGGTAGGATCTAAAGACGGAGTGGGATTGCCACTTCGAGAACTTCTTGAGCATACTCCTCACATGAAACGTCGATTACATCGATTTGATTAACCGATTCAACATCATTGTAGGAGTATCTCGAAGTTTGACCAACTTTAAAGGTTATGGCTTTATCATCAACTCGGAGAGTTAATTCTTCACCGTAAACATCAATCAAAGCGCGTGCCATCCTCAAAAAGGGTCTCCTAATAATTAAGGGAACCCGAGGATCAACAACATAATCAACGACTACGAAGTCGGCCGGAAAATGGAACTTTCCTACTTTTACAAAGACATCTTCGGCAATATCGGATGGACTAGTAGTCGATCGGTCTGCAAGTTCAAGAATCATTTAAGTAGGAGTAAGTTCGGGGAGTGAGAGCTTCTTCCATATGGAAAGAGGCATCAAGTTGATGCTTGCACCAAGATCGGCCAAGGCTAAGCATCCAACTATCTCTGAAAAATCACATGGAATAAGAAACTTGCCGGGGTCTCCAAGTTTTTTGGACAACTTTTTTAGGATAACCACCAAACAATTCTCATTCACCGGTGTTTTAGCTAAGTCAAACAATTTTTCTTTGTTATTAAGGAGACTTTTAAACATTGAAGCAAATTTCAGCATATGTAGAAGAGCATCCGCAAAACCGAGCTCGAAATGTAATTCCCTAAAGATTCAACAAATTTCGAAGCTAGATTATCATCTTTTTCATGAAGCTTCTGTTTGTTAGCTCTTAAAGGATAAGGTATAAATAGTTTAGGCTTAGGAGCAACAACGGGCTCATCAATTGGAGCTTGAATTTGGACTACCGGAGGTTGGATATTTTTGGTACTCGGTTGCACCGTATCCTTTGTCACCTCGGGTTCCCGTTCCACCACCTTGGGAAGAGGAGAGAGAGGAGGTGAAATTGGGGGTCCATCATAAGAAATACCACTTCGGGTGGTGATTGATTTCAAGTCACCTCTCGGGTTAGCAACGGTGTTGCTAGGAAGTGAACCCGAACCTGAAGAATAAGCGGTAATCATTTGAAAAAACTACTCATCATGTTCTTAATATCATTTGTTAACTCATTCCTTAACTCATTCTTAAACGCATTGTTCTGCCTACTCAACGTAGTATCCATCTCTTTCTTTAATTCCGTCCTCATATTGCTTATTTGATTTTGCATTACTCTCATATTAACGTCATTTGTCTTCATGTAGTTCGAGAGATCGTTTGAAGGTCCAACTTGAGGCGGAGATTGATAATTCTGATTACTTTGATTGAAATTATTTCCTCAGTTCTGATTGTACCCTTGATTTTGATTAAAACGGTTTTGATTTTTTTGTACAGGAGGAAAACCAGGTGGTCCCATTTGATTGCTAGCACGATAATTCGGGTCTCTTTGAGGACGATATCCTTAATTCTGATTATAGGTTGTTGCGGCTGCAGAAGCATTGAAAGTGTTGCCATTGGCGGCAAGATACTTATAGTAGGGATGCGGTCCCCCACAAGTCACATAACTTTCAAAAATTGCTTTAACGGTCTCTGGAGGTGAGGTCTTAACATGACGAAGCATAGCATTAACAACATCAGTAAGAGCGGCAATCTTCGATGGACATGCCGTGGTAGAAGAAGAAGTATTAGCACTCACTTTGGAAACAACTGGTTTGTTTCGTGAAGTGCAAACTTTAGATTTGTTTTCAATAATTGTCAATGCATCTCGAGGAGTTTTAGTCAAAAGATTACCACCGACAGCGACATTCAAAGAATCTTGATCGGTTGGGGTTAAAGCATCGTAGAAAGTATCAAGTTGATGTAATTTCGTAAAACCATGATGTGGGCATGCACGAAGGAGATCCTTGAAACGGTCCCATGCCTCACTAAACGTTTCCTCAAACTTTTGTTGAAAATTTGTGATTTCATTTCGGAGATTTGTAGTTTTGGAAGGAGGAAAGAATTGGTTAATAAACTTGGAAACAAGGTCTTCCCAAGTAAGAATAGAACAAGGGGGTTCTTTTTCGAGCCAAATCCGGGCTGCCCCCTCGATAGAAAATGGAAAAAGCATAAGCTTAATCGATGAATTAGGCACATCTTTATACTTAATCGTGGAAGTAATCTTGTTAAACCAACGAATGTGAGCATGAGGATCTTCTTTCTCAAATCCGTAAAATTGTTTTGAAGTTACAAGATTTAGAAGACCATGTTTAAGCTCAAAATTCTCCGCGAGAATAGCAGGAATAACGATAGCATCTCCGTAACCCTCAGTAGGTGCTTGGAGTAATTCCACCATACTACGTTGATCGGCCATCATAACTACGGAAGTCTCTTCAAGAGAAAACGGTTCAACTCTTTGCTTGGAACGTCTACGATTACGACATTTCAGAGCCGTGGAAGATTCGACAATTAAATTCGATAAAGAGCGGGTGCGCATGCACTAAAAATAAAATAAGAGAAATAAAAAGGAAAATATTTTTATAACCAATAATCGAACAAGTGTACGGTAGCTCTCTGGAAAACGCACAAAGAAGCGATGAGCGGGTAAGCGCGAAGCGTTTTAAAAACCTTCTCTTTTCGGGTCGAAGATCGTAGGATCAACCCTCCTTATACCTCTCTTATAGTTTGTAATCTAAAGGTGAGCCGATTTCACAAGTGACACAACGGTTGCTTCTATTGTTTTTTAATTTTTTTGGTTTTTTAAATACTTTAGGAAAAGTATTTTTTTGGTTTTTCTAATAAATCTACATAAATAAATAGAGAAAAATAAAATATTTTTGTATTTTTTTTGTTTTATATAAAAGAAAATAACAAAACGACAACTTCATGAGGAAGGGTCTTCAAAACACTAATCTTCAAACTTCAACGCGATATTCGTTACATACCTCCCCGGCAACGGCGCCAAAAATTGATTTGATGATAATATGATATATAATATATACCTAAAATACCAAATTAATTATAGTATAGTGAGTATCCCGTTCGATATAAAAATTGCTTGAGGACTAACAATATTTTATCTCCCGGATATCGTTTCCTGACGAAGTGTGAATTGAAAATCTCGTTTCGGTTCGTGATCGCGTGATTTGAATAATCAATAATTTGGGTTTTTTGGTTTCTAAATGTACTATCACAAACTAAAAGCATAAAAAGGCACGCTAAACTAAAAATTAAGGCAATTAACAAAACCTAACGACGTTTAAAAACGGAAAACAATTTAAAAACGAACTAAGTAAACCAAATAGGACAAAATAAAACTTTAAAAATTCAAAATTCAACTTTCCTGGATTAAAATGATAAAACTAATTTTTAGAAAAGAAATTTTATTTTTTTGTTTTTTTATTATTTTTAAAACTAAATTTAAAGCTTTTTATACTAAAAATTCAATTATAAATACTAAACTATTTTATTGAAATATGAAAAAAATTATGAAAAACTATTGCCAAAGTTTAGAAAATAAAATTGGAAAATAAGCTGAAACAGATAAGCAGTTATTAATCAAATATGCAAATAAGCAAAATCTAAATTAACTCATAAAAGGAAATGGAAATGGAGTTATAATGAAAAAGACCCAAGGGCGCAGTGAAAGTGTGTGTGTTGTGTAGGTAAGGTCGCGGGTTCGAGTCATGGACCTTACTTTTTGCTAAACACATTCTTTTTAAAACAGCTAATCTATAAGCTAAAATGAGAAACTTTTACAAAACAACTTTTATTAAAACTTAAAATAAGCCAGGAATAAGCTAATAAAAAAAGTGACAGTTTGGCTTTTTTAAAATTTGAAAACTAGCCAAAACTGTTTGGGCTTTTAAGACTCAATAAGCAAATTAGAAACACAAATAAGCTAAAACAGATCAACTCCTATCCTTAATAAGCAATTCAGACTAAAAATAAGCAAACAGAATAAGCTAAAAAGCACTAAAAAGCACTAAAAAGCACTAAAAAGCTAAAAAGACAGCAGACATAAAAAATAAAAAAAAGATTAAAAGGATTTTTGATCAATTTTAAGCTAAGATTAAGAACAATTAAGCACTTAAAATAAGTTGAAAAATCAAAACAGATTTAGATTGATATCCAAAGAACACATAAAAACTAGAAATAAGAAATTTGATTTAGAAAATAAGCTAAAAAAGGCAGTAGAAAATGACAGACTTAGCTAATGTTTTTGGCTTTTTGGATTTTATTGACACTTTTGCAGCTTAAAAATAAGACTCAATAAGCAAAGAACAAGACTAAAAGCTAAAAACAGATTAAGCTTGACACCTAATGAGCTTATTCTATCATCTTCAGATCCTTAAACATACTTAATCTAACCTAAAATTTGCTATGAAAACTGGATTTTAAACTTTGAAATTTAGACTTAGAAACTGTGAAAGATTATTACTCAAATTCAAATGACAAATGCAACATTGAAACCAACTTTATTCTACTGCATATTAAACCATAACAAGCATGAAATTAACACCAATAAGCTATGAATGAAGATCTAAGCAAATAGGCTATACTATAAAGCTAGAGTACCACAGATTCAAACTACCTATAGATTAAACCTTAAACTTGAGTTTTAAACTTTAAGAACTCAAATAAACTGATTTTTAAGCTTAATTTAGGCTTAAAAAATTGATTAAAATGTAAAGAGCAAACTAACAGTACTAACTCAAGTTAGTACTGCTAGTGCCAAACACCCCTTAAGTTTTAAGAAAACTATTTTTAGCTTAAAAACAGATTTATAAAAGCAATAAAACTTAAAACAGATTAAGATCTAAGTATATGAAGAACTTTTAAGCAATATTCAACCACAAATAAGCACTAATCAATAAGCTAGAACAATAAGCATATTTTTGACTTTTCTAAAACTGTTTTATATAAAAACTAGATCTAATGATTTCTAAACTATAAGCTGACAATATTAAGCAATAATAAGATAAAATAAGCAGAAACAAGCACTAGTAAGCAATAATAAGCAATAGAAATAAGCTAAAACAGTTTTAAGCTATAAAATAAGATATGCAGAGTACCTTGTCCTTTGCTCAAAACAAGGACTTATAATGATCTTTAGAGCTTAATCTACAAGCTCCAGCTTGTTAGAAATAAGCTGGTAAGGTCCATAAGCCCATCCTTATTTGGCTTATCTTTTAAAAGTTAAGCTGAGATAATTTTGAGGTGAATACTAATTCAGTTAAGCTTTTGAAGGCTTAAATGAATGGAAGCTTGCTTATGAAAGAGCTTATAGAGCTTATTTGATTATTTCTAAACACATATTAAACTAATTTGCATAAAAGTAAAACATAATTTAGAACACAAGATTTGAAAGTGAAACTGCAATTTTATTAATTAATTAAAGGTTACAAAGTTTTTTGAACTGGAAATACAATAAGTAAAAAGCAATAAGCTAAAATTACACTAATAAGCTACTCTAAACTACAATAAGCTAGACGTTAAGGAATGCCTCTTCTTGAAATCCAAGCCTCTATTTATAGCCTGAAGAAGAAGGATATAGAGCCTAAGGAGCGTCCTTAAAGCATTTCATCTCCACCCTTGAATCATAACCGCCTTAGATCAGTTAATCATAGCCCTTGATTGCCTCCACGTCCATTACACCAATCATTGTGCTCAGGATCACCAGCGTGGCTTTAGTGAATGTCAGAGGTGTCAGCACAAGGTCTTTTAGAAGGGATTTGCATATGTGTGGGGAATGATTAACCCCGTGTGAGTTAAAATAGGAGGGAAGGTAAAAATGAAAGAGATGTACAGTGTCATTTGACCCGTGTTTTGACCCTGTGAGTTATATCATTTTGACTTGTACTCAGGGATGGGGTTTGGGCTTTTGTTTATTAACTTGGGTCAGGAAAATGCATAAGGATTTAGGATATGGATTTTGGACTAAGGGTTTATAAAAGGCTTTAGGTTTATAGGTATACATCTTAATTGGCTGAACCGCCCCAATAAAATGGGTACGGGTTGGTCCACTTAAAAATGTTTATGCCTTTGGCTTCGATTTCACACGCTCTTTCCATTCCCGTGCTCGGTTTTGTCCGTTTTGCTTCGTTTTTGTCCTTTTTGTGACATATCCATACCTGCAAGACACAATTCACGAAATACACATATACAATGCAATTTTTAATGTATTTTTGGTCATTATTGTTCTTTTTAGCTCATTTTATTAGGTAAAAGGTATGTGCATTTAAGCACATACCACCCCTCCTTAGAGACAACATGGATAAAATGTTGCTACCATGTTTGTCCTCCATTTTTTCTCATACTTCATTTTAAAAACACACACAACATCATCAAAGAAACTCATCAAAACATTTCTCTCCCTTTCCTTCTACTAGGTTTGGCCGAACACCAACAAACACACAAATCCATACATTTTTCAACCTTGGTCAAGAACTCAGAAACTAAAAAACATACGGTGTTAGTGCAAATATTACAGTATTTAATCTACACACTCTCGTTTGTTTTAATAATGACAAAACTGTAACGTGTAAAGCATTACGTTAAATGTACAAGTTACTCTTTATCATATTTTGTCTCAACATTCATCCACATCTATTGAGATCTCGAATCCTCATATGTTACAACATAGGTTCGTACATGTTTGTTATGCTGCATTATAATCAAACCTCATTTCACATTTTGCACTTTGCATATTTTTAAACACAATTAACTTACATTTTAAGTATATATACATTTTACATTAACATATTTCTTTAAAAGAAAAATGCTTGTAGTTTTACCTCACCCATGACATCACCATATCTTCAAATATCTTACCAAATCTAGATAAAATCTTTCAAGATTACATTGGATTTCATAAGATTTTTATCACAAAATCCTTCAAATCTGGATTTGCAAAACTGTGTGCCGGTTCCCTCAGTTAACATTGGCCGGTTCCCTCTAACAATGGAACTGGACTACAGTGCAAGTTTTTATCTATAAATACCAAGTCATCTCTCACCACTTTTACATACTTTTCACACACATTCTCTTTGCATTTTTCTATCATCTATATCAGTAGGAAACACTCTCATATGCATATGATCATAATGCTCTAACACTCATTTGTTGTAAGCATACCTCCAAGTTCATCCACCAAAGCAAGCGTTAGAGATATTGCCATTTCCATCCATCACAAAGCACATACATATGAAGATCTACAAGATTAGAGATCTCATCATTTTCTTCCTTTTGAAGGCTTCCCATCAATGGAAGTTTATTTAGTTTAGTCATTCATATCCATTAGACACATTGTCTTGGATCTCCATTGTAATCACATTTGTATCATTATAGATTAGATGGTTTATGTGTTTGTGCCATAAAACACAATGTTTTTTTATGTTGAGCCATAAAACATAACGGGTTTGGGTTGGTTCTACCCGGTGTGTAAGAACTCGGTATTTAGCTTTGTACCGGATAAAGGGTAAGCGACGATGGGTTGGTTCTACCTTGATTAGGGACTTGGTATTTAGCTTTGTACCGGATAAAGTGTAAGCGACGTTGTGTAAGGTTTTCTCCGCCGCAAAGGGAGTTTGTTGATCTAGTGAAGTAACTCTCGAGTTGGGTACTCGGGGAGTGGAGTAGGGCGGAGAGGAGCTCCGTGATCGAACCACTATAAATCATCGTGTTCGGTTTGCTTTCTCTTTTACATATCTCTATTTCTTTACTTGTTAATTATGTTTATGTTGTGGCTAGATGTTTATGATTATGTTGTGACAACTTGCTTTAGCTATGCTTTTCATTATACATATAGTCGTAGACTATAATTGATACTTTTCATATTACGTCAAGCTTGATCGGGAATTTGATACAAACATTTTAAGATTTTAATCGGAAACGTATTCACCCCCTCTACGTTTTCCACAATTGGTATCAGAGCCACATGGTTCTAGTTTTCAAAACAAATGGTTTCAAAACCGAGTACGATCTATGTATCAAATTATCTGAAAAGCGAGACTTAATATGAAAAGTATATCGTTGTTTCATTCTTAGAAGTTTTGATTGTTGAATATTTTTGTTATACAAGCTTGAATTAAATTTTGCTATATAAGTCTACCTTAAAGCCTACCAAGTGTTAAACCTTTTCGTCAGGTCGAAATATGAGTTTTTGGAAAATTCGTCCAGACCTCCGGTTCCTTTGTTAACAAAGGCCGGTTTCATTTGGTAAAGGAACCGGCGGACCCGGATCTACAGAAAGTTTTTCAAATTTTTAATCAACTTCAAAAGTTCGTAAAATACTAACCGTAAGGCCGTACGAGTCGTACCACCTATCGTTTCGAAGAGAATTGAGTGTAGTTTCTAATAAAATGGGTTAGAGGTACTGATTATAAGTTTAAGTAGGTCGAATTTTTAAAATACTACAAAGTGTCAAAGATTTCAAGTTTCGTATTAACATAGAAACTTAAACTTTTAAGTCGAGCAATTTTGGTTGGTTTCCTTTAAACATTGATGCATCTTTCTTTGAAATTAAAGTATTTATGACACTAATCAAGCTTGGTATACATCGTTATATTCAACGCAAGGCGAAAAGATTTTTTTCCGTATGATAAATGACTAGTTGCCTTAATTTGCATTGTCTATTTATCTTGATTGTATGCTCATCTCAAAGTGCAATTAAACTTGTTTATTTGTGGATCATATGTATCTATCTTGTCATTTCTTCGCTTATTTGATTGATTTAATAAAATTACATATCCATTTGGTTTCGAAAGGAGTGTTTGGGATAACTCCTAGTTTTGTTGAAAATGTTTTTTCGTAAGTGTTTAGATAAGCTATATAAGTAGAAATAATGTTTAAAATGTGTAATATGGTATATGATTACTTGTTGCACCTTATTTAGTATTATATACTCTTTACATCTTGTATTTGAACTTGTTGTTTTTGTGTAACATTAGTGTTTGGGATAACATGTTATCTATGTGTTAGCTTTTCGATTTCATGAATATGCATCTTACGTCTTATGATAGGTTTCGTGCTCTTCATATAGGCATATATATCTTTCTATGCTTATGATATATCAACTCTTAAGAATAAGATCTAGTAAGCTAGTTAAGTGTTTTGAAGAATATTGTTATAAGATATATGCACATCAAAGTGGGATTGGCAACTTAAATGTTTCATCCAAAATACTCAAGTAAAGATGAAGTGTAATGATGTCTTGTTGTAGTTTTAAAAGTATTTTTCAAAGCGTCAAAGTAATAAGTTATTGTTTTGGTTAAAAAGGGTCAAAACTAATGTTTGGCAAAACCCATTAAGAACGGTTCCGCGGTTTACTTAGACCAAGTTTGTCTTTGATATTTAAGTATACATCTTATGAACAAATTCTGGAAGTGTTGATGTTATGAAGTCGAGTTTCGGCCATTTTAGCCATATATAAAATCAAGACTACAAGTTTTGTAGAAAATGGGTCATTTTGAGAATTTCGTATAAAATGAACCGTATGGAGTTAGAAGTTGTGCCACCCATCATTTTAAAGCTAATTGGGTCTAGTTTCATGTAAAGATAGTATCAAAGGTTGATTTGTAATATAGTATTGTCAGTTTCTAAAATAATAACAAAAGGTCATTTTTGGGTCATGGCGTTTTCGCCAAAAGTTTTAAATATTTTTGGGTATGTTGAAAAAGGAGCATTTCAAAAACACTTTATTTTGAACTCATCATTTCATACTTGTCAATCCTCTATAACCACTAGTACACCATCTTTCTTTCCATCTCCCAAACAACTTTATTGCTACGTTTTCCATCCTAGTGGTATATATGATCTTTCTTTCATTAGTCCATCATGACATCTTACTTTGCGTATTCATGTGTTGATTGAATTGTTTGATTATTTGTCTTGTCGTTATTTGATTGAGTGTCAAATACGTAATCCTTAGCAAAGGTTTTGTTTGGTTCTTAAAATGCTTTTATGCTTGTATTCGTGAACTAAATGTTAAGGCTTAAACGTAACTTGCATGATTCTTTCATATTGAAGTAATTTTGTCTCTTATATGATGTCTTGTATGATCTCATAATTTGTCATTTTGATACATGATGATTTTGATATGGATATATTTATGTTTGATTGCTCTTGTTACTTGTTGGCATTCCTTTAATCTATCCATATGATGGTCTAATTTGTAAAGGCTTAAACATGGTTTGCATGATCTTCTCATATCGCTCCTTATATGACATTGCTACATGATTTTATTTGTTTCTTGTGTATTTATGCTATGTCAAAGCATTTTTGGTATACTTGTAGAAGTCTAGGATCTTCCTTTTGAAGCCATATTGTCTTAATTAAGAACCAAAATCAACAAACAAGCGAAAGAACAATATAACAAGGTTGATGATTACGCTTCACAAATAAATGAACTTAAATGCAATAAGAGATCTCGAGCCTATTTGTTTCTTTGGCACATATTCTTCGCATCATTGTTAGTGCAATCGATTTACTTACCTAAATCATCTTCTTCATTATGCTTGTGTTTGGTTGAAATCGTTTTCTTTGCTTTGAAATATGATGTCATGCTTGTGAACCTCAAATATTTGTTTGTATGTAAAACCTGAATATTATGATGTTTTGCCTTTATCTCAAACTAGTTTAGGAAGCGTTTGGATTATCTAGAATTTATAGGATCATATCACTTTTGTACCTCCAATAGACTCTTGCCTCATCTAGGAAAATATATTGATCACTTTTTAAGAAGAAAAAATAATCCTAATAATCATTTGCCACGCTTTTAGACTTATTCGAATTTTGGTATGCTGATATGCAGCCGCCATTTCCATATGCAACAAAGGGCGATTCCCTTTAGCAAAAGGAACCAGGCATGCCGGTTCTATAGGAGGCATTTTTGCCGTTTAGGATAGTTAAATTTCTAATCCAACTCTTGAATTAGGTTATTTACACTTGTATTAAGGTCACACAATATTTGGTTTTGACTTATCTAGCTCTTAAGACCTTCTAAAACTCATAGAATTATCTAATACTTTTCGAATATGTATTATGACATTTTAGGCTAATTGCAACATATGCCTTCCTCTTCACTTATTTTAAGGGTATTCCTATTTGTGTGTCTGGTTGCAAACATGTTTTGTTTGTATACATGTCTATCTATGTATCTTCATGTTAAGTCATTTGTATGATAATATGTGATCGAGTTTCTTTCGCATTTGTTAGTATTAATGTTTGAACTATCATGATGAGAAATGATATTCTTGCTTTTATCTTGTACTAACACGTTTGGATTTATGTACGTTGATAAAGATCGATATGTCTATCAAGTTAGTTTGTGCTCATTCGCACATTTATCATACTTTAATTCATATCTCTCATTACATGTTCATACATGTATAATCATCGTCACCATTTTATTTATAAGCACTCATTGTTAGTTGCTTGCGTTGTCAACACCATCTTCAGCCATCTATTTCACTACTCATAAAATTATCATGTCTAGCACCTCAATTGGTTCATCAACCCAACAAGGTAAGGTTTAAAGATAAACCTTTTTACTTCTATCAAACTTGAGTCACCCACCAAGATATCTCCTCAAAAAGATTCACCATGAAACCTCCCACCATAACCACAACCTGACACTCATAAGCATCTTTGTCTATGATTGTCATAAGCCAAGTGAATTTCATAATAAAACGCGTCTCATTCTCGAACACATCCTTACAACCCTTAACAACCTCACCACCAAAACCAACCACGATGATTATACTTTTTCCATTACCTTACTTTTAGTTTCCTTTTATAGGAATTTATTTTGAGAATCATTTTATATTCTCAAGTTTTACCTTATGATTGTATGTCCTTCTTAGTAGAAGACTACACCTCATAAGATATTTTGGTATATGATCACAATTCTCTGATTTGAATTGCTTGTGATTATATCATTTATACTTTTGCATCATACATACATCTTATTGTATATGACTTCCTCAAAAGACGAAGTATATATTGCACTAATATTTTTTTGTAGGTTCAAATATACACTTTAGTGTGTATGGCATTCTTGTCTATGGATGAAATTTTCCTTTTCATATCATTTTTTTATTCACTCGTATACACGATGCAATATATGGCATACTTGTCTTCGGACAAAGTTTGCATTTATTAATTTTCTTTTGTAGGTTCAAGCATATACACTTTGTGGTATATGGCATACTCACCAAAGGATGAAGTTTGCATCATTCATTTTTCGTTTTGTAGGTTCATTTTGACGCCTTCGAGTAAGGAGAGCATTCGTCAAGAAATCATATTGGGTCGTCTATACACTTGTTGTATATGACATATTTGTCTACAGACAAAAGCCATTATTGCACTATTTTTGTTTGTTTTGTAGGATCATACTTGACGCCCTCGAGCAAGGGGGAGCTTCCGTCGAGCATTTATAGCATGCATCTTATATACACTTTGTTGTATATATTTTACTCGTCCAAGGACGAATCTAGTTCTGCACTAATTTTTGTTTATAGCTTTTTAATCATATCTTGACGCCTCGAACAAGGGGGAGCATGCACGCATTCATCATCACTTCTTCTCTTCGACAATCCTTTATGTTTCGACCAAAGAAAGATGTCATTTTTCTTCACCATATAGTTCTCTTATTTTTTTATATATGTTGCACGAAACTAACCTTTTGTAGGTTAAGCTTTCAAATTTAATCCATGGATCCGCTATAAACCAAGGACAATAACCTAGGGATGCAACACCATAAGGGATTGAAGTAGACATTTTAACTTCACTAGGGATGATGCAAGCTCGCCTTTTCGGGGAGAAATGAAGTTAACTCCAAGGACACACCCTTTTTGTTTCGACAAAAGGGGGAGAATAGTGTAAATGGAGAAGGTAATGTAAAGGTATTACGGGAATACAAGTAACTTTTACATTTACTATATATTACGTTTACATATTTTGTCATCATCAAAAAGGGAGAGATTGTTAGTGCAGATATTACGGTATTTAATCTACACACTCTCGTTTGTTTTGATAATGACAAAATTGTAACTTGTAATACATTACGTCAAATGTACAAGTTACTCTTTATCATATTTTGTCTCAACATTCATCAACATCTATCGACGTCTCGAATCCTCATATGTTACAACACAGGTTCATACATGTTTGTTATGTTGCATTATGATCAAACCTCATTTTACGTTTTGCACTTTGCATATTTTTAAACACAAATAACTTACATTTTAAGTATATATACATTTTACATTAACACATTTGTTTAAAAGAAAAATGCTTGTAATTTTACCTCACCCATGACATCACCATATCTTTAAATATCTTACCAAATCTAGATAAAATCTTTCAAGATTACATTGGATTTCATAAGATTTTTATCACAAAATCCTTCAAAATCCGGATTTGCAAAACTGTGTGCCGGTTCCCTCAGTTAACACTGGCCGGTTCCCTCTAACAATGGAACCGGCGGAACCAGACTACAGTGCAAGTTTTTGTCTATAAATACCAAGCCATCTCTCACCACTTTTACATACTTTTCACACACATTCTCTCTGCATTTTTCCATCATCTAGATCAGTAGGAAACACTCTCATATGCATATGATCATAATGCTCTAACACTCATTTGTTATAAGCATACTTCCAAGTTCATCCACCAAAGCAAGACTTAGAGATCTTGCCATTTCCATCCATCACAAAGCATATACATATGAAGATCTACAAGATTAGAGATCTTATCATTTTCTTCCATTTGAAGGCTTCCCATCAATGGAAGTTCATTTAGTTTAGTCATTCATATCCATTAGACACATTGTCTTGGATCTCCATTGTAATCACATCCGTATCATTATAGATTAGATGGTTTATGTGTTTGTTCCATAAAACACAAGGTTTGTTATGTTAGGCCAAAAATCATAACGGGTTTGGGTTGGTTCTACCCGGTGTGTAAGAACTCGGTATTTAGCTTTGTACCGGATAAAAGATAAGCGATGATGGGTTGGTTCTACTTTGATTTAGGACTCGGTATTTAGCTTTGTACCGGATAAAGTATAAGCGATGTTATGTAAGGTTTTCTTCGCCGCAAAGGGAGTTTGTTGATCTAGTGAAGTAACTCTCGAGTTGGGTACTCGTGGAGAGGAGCTCCATGACCGAACCACTATAAATCATCGTGTTCGGTTTGCTTTCTCTTTTACATATCGCTATTTCTTTACCTGTTAATTATGTTTATGTAGTGGCTCGATGTTTATGATTATGTTGTGACAGCTTGCTTTATCTATGCTTTTCATTATACATATAGTCGTATAGTTGTAGACTATAATCGATACTTTTCATATTACGTCAAGCTTGATCGGGCATTTGATATAAAAAGTTTAAGATTTTAATCGGAAATGTATTCACCCCCTCTACGTTTTCCACATACGAGTTAGATTCTAGTAGTCATGGGTAAATAAAAACAACGTTTGGCTTGTGTGTTCAAGCTATAATCCTCTTTTAAAAACCCTCTTTTGTAAGTCTTAATCTTCTTAAATCCCTTGTACTTTTATGCTTATAATCTTACGTAAACATTGGTTGTACAAACGTTTTCTAAAAATCTAAACCTTAAAAACTATAAATTCATAAAAAAGGGTGCGTTTTGGTTCGAATGGGGTAAAGAGGAAAACAATGCCTGTGTCATTTTAATATTTTAGTTGTGATGGTGAAATAACATTTTGTGTCAAAAAGCTTATAACTTATTTTCGACTTATAAATAAGCTTTTCGTGGCTTATTTGCGGCTTATTCGTGCTTATTTGGGCTTGTGTAGTCGCGACACAAAAAGGAAAAAAATGGGTTTGTATTTTAGCTTAATCGCGATTTATTTTGGAAACTAAAAATATTTCGAGCTCATGGGCTTATTTTCTAGCTTATTAGTTGCTTATTGAGCCTTTTGGACGTTCGACCCAATAAGGAAAGAAATAAGCCGTAACTTATTTCGTGGCTTAATGGTGTCAGCTTATATTTTTGGCTTATAATCTAGCTTGTGTTGATACTAAAGTACTTATTTACTTATTTTGTAACACCCCCAAATTGGGTCGCAGCGGAATAAGGGTCCGGGGCGTGTTACCTCATAGATCAATAGCACAAGATATATAAGAACGACATAAAAAGTCGTTTAAAATGATACATTGGATTTAATTGAAAGACTTAATACAAAAGCATATAGCTTTACTTGTTCATTGTTGAATATTACAAAAGTTGACAATACATTTCCCAAAATATGATGCACCTAAATCTTTAAGCGTGCAATCCAAAATGTAACCCAATGCATCCCTGGCATCCCATGCCTATTGATCTCCTGAAAACATTGCTTAAAAACGTCAACAATAATGTTGGTGAATTCATAGGTTTGATAAATCAAAATATACAGGACCGCAAGACTTTTCCGTGATAATGCAACACATGCAGGCATCACAAAACTAGATTACATTTACACTAAGCTCATGACAATGAAGCTCGACAGTCTTGTTCGCATAATATTGCTACTCAGCCCGTAATGACGTTTTAACCCGAAACATCCCAAATTCGACATGCTATAACGTTCGTTCTCGGTGATATCTAGTCACCCGAATGGGGAT
>BQNB010070199.1:5740-33210 GCA_026074375.1 Tanacetum coccineum
ATGATTCGTGAGCTTATCATGAATGGTGTGATATCTGTAGAGTTTGTAAAAACTCAATTGAATTTAGCCGACCATTTAACCAAAGGGTTAGCAAGAGATCTCGTACGCAAGGCGGCTATTGGGATGGGTTTAAAGTCCACCTAATTAAATCCTTGTATCAAGATACCCAATTCCCATCTAAGGAAATGTTATATGCTGAATTCAATGAGGAAAGCTTGATATCTTTGGATTGGAATACATAATTACATCATCCCAAGGTATGTGTTCAGAACTGCAAGATAAAGGAGGTTGAAATTATATTTCTTAATGGTTTTTTGACAAATTGCATGTGCAGGTGCAAGAGTAAAAAACTACCTATATGAGCATGAAGTTTAGCTGCTTCAAGAAGCTTGGGACTTGGCTTTGATATGCTTATTGAAGGATAGGACACAAGCTAATAAAACATAGTGTCAAGTAGAACATGTGAATATGTAAACTGTTGTGTATATTATCTTCATGTATTCACTATGAATAGAAAGAGTTCAATCCTTTTGTGACACTCTGATATTCGAATATTTAGAATGCTAATGTACTAATGTGAAATTCAATCGTCTCGATATTTCATTTATGCATCAGTTTGTTGTTTGTTATGAGTTTGCTTTAACTTAATCAAGATTACACTTAAATAGGGGAGGAATGTTGGTGATTTTATGTCACCAATATGATTTAAGTGTAATGGATTGACTTAGTTGACCAATGTATAATTGTGATAAATGCTCAACAAGTCGGAGTGCACACTTGTATGACGTTATTATGATTATCATTCGGGGGCGAAGCCCCGAATCACGGGGGTCCGGGGGCAGCGCCCCTGGTAGCAGGGTCCAAGGGGCGGCAGCCCCTGGCTTGGAAAAATTTTATTTGGTGTAAAGTGCTATGTTAAAAAACGCACTTGAAAATAAAATTCCCGGAATTATGGACTTGTTTTTTCCCTTTAATTTAACTGATTCGGTAGTTAAAATAACTGCTATGGCAGTTACAACCGATTTTCAGTTTGTTGGTCATATATACATTATCAATCTGGTTCGTTTTTTCATAACATAAAAAAAACACATTCTCGATTCTAACAGATATGAAATTAGACACATAAGTGTCAAGTTGATTGTATGATCTATATGTTTGATGAAGAATTTATACAGCTTTATCTTATCTGTTAAGTTGACAGTAAATAGTTACTGAGATTGTGTGATCTAACAGGATGCTATTAAAACTGCTCTTTTACTTGGGGCTATTGACCGTGAGATTGGCGGGATTGCAATCTCTGGCAAAAGAGGAACGGCTAAAACTGTTATGGCGCGTGGTCTACATGCAATTCTGCCACCTATTGATGTAGTTGTCGGTTCAACTTCAAATGCTGATCCAGCATGCCCAGAAGAGTAAGGTTACCAGAACTTGAGAATACTTATGTGAATTTTGAATTACGTTTCTTCGTTGGCTAACAATTGAACTTGGTTTTAATATATATGACTTGAAGGTGGGAAGATGGACTTGCTGAGAAGGCGGAATATGACTCTGAAGGTAATGTCAAGACCCAAGTAGTCAGATCACCATTTGTGCAGGTAGTGTCGATGGGGAAACTTTGTGATACTTGACTTCTACATCTGCTTTATTTGTATGTTATTTCATTTGCTTTCTTTATGCAGATACCACTTGGTGTTACAGAGGATCGACTGATTGGATCTGTTGATGTTGAGGAATCTGTTAAGAGCGGGACCACTGTATTCCAGCCAGGTCTTCTGGCTGAAGCACATAGAGGAGTTCTTTATGTTGATGAAATCAACTTATTGGATGAGGGTATAAGTAACTTGCTCCTTAATGTGTTGACGGATGGTGTTAATATTGTTGAAAGGGAAGGAATCAGCTTTCGTCACCCATGCAAGCCGCTATTAATTGCTACTTATAATCCAGAAGAGGGTGCTGTACGTGAACATTTACTAGACCGTATTGCAATCAATTTAAGGTAGACTTCTTATGCTTATTTACAATAAGAGAATACATAATCTACTCACACATAATTATATTTCTCATCAGTGCGTAATTTATCATATATTAGTAAGGTGTAATACAAAATTTTATTGTGTAGATGTGCTTTTGCCTTCGTATGTTTCAACCAATGCAATTTTGTTCTGCAGTGCAGATCTTCCAATGAGTTTTGAGGATCGTGTTTCTGCTGTAGAGATTGCAACACAGTTTCAAGAACAGAGTAATGAGGTTTTCAAAATGATGGAGGAAGGAACAGACTCTGCGAAGACTCAGGTAATGTTACCGACCACATGTGCTTGTTCAAGAGTTTTTATGCTAGATGCATGCTGTTAAATCAAGCAATAAATGGCAATATCCATTATTTGAAAATAGATAGCCAACAGAATATATAGGAGCAATTGAACACTCTCTAGCATCAGAATCATCACAAGCACATATTACCTTACATTCTGACTAAACATGGACCAGTATTGTCAAGTAGAGATTGCAAAATGGGTAGGTCGGGCAGACCGGTTACAACTTCTATGATATGGGCCGAAATGGGTTCAAATGTTTTTTAATCTTCAATAGCTAATTAGCATTTGAATATGATAATATTAATCAAATAATTTTAGATCAATACTCTAAATATTTTAGTAAACTTATTTAGGAGTAGTTCATTAAAAATTCACTTTGGGCAGCTTTCGTTCCGTTCCCATTGAAACTATTTTCAAAGTTCTACCGATTTAACCTGTTGGAGATAAAACAGAACCGCAAGTCCATTCATAAGTAAATAGGTTTCTTTTCCCACCTCTATATCTATGATATGACTAGACTCTTAGGGGTCGCATGTCTTTATTTGCACAACTTGTTAGTAAAAACATTGTGCCTGTTATTTCCATACAGATTATTTTGGCAAGGGAATATTTGAAGGATGTAACTATTAGCAGAGAGCAACTGAAGTACCTTGTCATGGAAGCTGTCCGTGGTGGTTGCCAGGTTAACCTCGAAACTCTTGCATTAAGTATTTAATGATAGTGTTTATAGCTAGGGATAGTCCTGCAGGATGACTCGCAGAAAAGATATAACAAAAGAAAACATTAAAGGATTCAAACATGCTAATTTTATATTCATTTCAGAACATTCTGGTTAATCTAGTCTGCTCCTGTACGTCACAAGTTAAATTTATCGACAACTTTTTGATGATTTTACAGGGACACCGGGCTGAACTGTATGCTGCACGTGTTGCCAAAAGTTTGGCTGCTCTGGAAGGTCGTGAAAAGGTCAATGTGGATGACCTGAAGAAAGCTGTAAGTATCTTATTTTGATTTGTTTATATCTTTTCAAGGGAATTGTCTTTTGTAAGTCTTTCTCAACACAAGATGCTTTCTGCATATTTTGAATAAGAATCCTTGCATGATATTGGATAACAACGCTGATGAAAATTTGTTTGTATCAAACACAAAGAAAAAGCATTCCACAGACATTTGGATGATCTGTTGGACGTAAGCTGACAAATTGATGCAACAAATTAGTGGTACAAACTACAAAGTCTTAACACTAATGATCTCAGATCCATGTAAGAATAACTAACAATAGGGAATATTAATCGAGTTATTACATTATTTCCCCCTTTTTTAATATTAAAACCATGTCTTAGTGTAGTTACCATAAATGACTTGAAACTGTTTATAATTTGTAGTTTTATATTAAAACTTTAAAGCTGAAAGTTATCACCTTGATACATATAGCAAAATTGCATTTATTTTTTCTTTTCTTTAGAGTCGAGTCTCTATCCTTGACAATGTATATTAGAACAAGTGGCGGAGCTTGGTGACATTTTGTGGGAGGGCCAAAAACATTATTCTCATGATTTATAAGGGCCAATATGTAATACATATTTTTTTGTCATATTAAAACACACTAGGAGACAAAGTTGTGGGAGGGCCACAACCCCTCCGATCCCTTCATAGCTCCGCCCTTGTTACAACCATTACAGTATTTCATACCACTGATAGATCTATCTTTTAGTAAGTTGACCAAACTAAAAGATACTACAGCTTTCCAACTGGAAAGAATTGATTTTCCTATTCATGATTTAGCTATATATATTTGTGAGCAATAACTTGTGAGTAATTTTTGGTGGCAGTGGATATTCTTGCAAATATTACGGTTCAGAAGTCTGTGTTACCAACTTACAATATGTTTCTAAAATTTCTGCACGTCTATTCTAATTTCACTCCATGGTTATGTAATGACAGGTAGAGCTTGTAATTCTTCCTCGTTCAATGTTTAATGAGACCCCTCCAGAAGAGCAACAGCAGCAGCCTCCGCCCCCTCCACCCCCACCACAAAGTCAGGAGTCTGACAGCCAGAATGACGAAGAGGAGAAAGAGGTTTGTCAGCATGGTTCAAAATAAAATTTTACTTATAGAAAAGATCAATTATTTTTCTTATTACTCTTGAATATTGTTGCAAATTCATGCACGCTAATGATTGGAGCTGTATTGTATAAACAGGATGAAGATAAAGAAGAGGAAAATGAAAACGATGAGGAAAATGAACAGAAACCGCCCGAAATACCGGATGAATTTATCTTTGACGCAGAAGGAGGTCTGGTGGATGAGAAACTTCTATTCTTTGCACAACAAGCACAAAGAAAAAAAGGAAAAGCTGGGAGGGCAAAGAATGTAATTTTCTCAGAGGATAGAGGTCGATATATTAAACCGATGCTTCCCAAGGTAAATTTTGGTCTCTTTTAACAAACTACGATTTAGATAAAGTGCCGTTATTGTTGATGATTTTACATGATCTCGTTATTTGGTTTGTTTCCTCTTACCAAATACCTTGTCTTTAAACAGGGTCCAGTAAAACGATTGGCTGTTGATGCAACTTTACGAGCAGCTGCACCATATCAGAAATTGCGTAGGGAAAAGGACCTACTAAAGATTAGAAAAGTTTTTGTAGAGAAAACAGATATGAGAGCTAAAAGAATGGCCCGCAAAGCAGGAGCGTTGGTAAGTACCTTATGATTGCAGTTTTCCACAAATAGTAATATGCATGCGTTTTGATTTATAAGACACAGTTGCAAGATATTTCTTCCCCTTAAGATATAATATGGAAGAAGGAAAAGTTCATGCACATGTATGTTGATTTTGAAATGCATAAAATTTGAACTTTTGACATTACACAAACAGGAAATATCTTTATGGTTAGGCCATCACATTGTCAACATATTATTTATAGTTATGTTTCATTTTACGCGACAGGTTATTTTTGTGGTGGATGCTAGTGGAAGCATGGCATTAAATCGAATGCAGAATGCGAAAGGTGCAGCACTTAAGCTATTAGCAGAGAGCTATACAAGCAGAGATCAGGTAATTCAACTTGTTACATGAAACAACTAATCTCAAGATAGTTGCTAGAAGCCAAAACTGAACTTGAGCGTATCAGCTAATTACTTTTCTAATACGGAGTAATATTCTGGACTTAGAGGTTACTTTTACACCATTGTATGTCACTGAAAAAACTGTTATGTTGCCAGCCTTCCTTTACTTAAGGATGTTATAAATGTAGGTTATTACTGATTACTCTGCTTTTAGATTAGCTATATTAACTTGTCTTTTGCACCTTGATTTTGTGTTAAGACTATCTGGATATTGACCTATCTAAAACTTATAGGTTGCCATCATTCCATTTCGCGGAGATGCTGCCGAAGTTCTTTTGCCCCCTTCCAGATCCATTTCAATGGCTAGAAAACGTCTAGAAAGGCTTCCATGTGGAGGAGGATCTCCTCTCGCTCATGGTCTTACCACAGTATGTACTTGATTTAGTAAATAACGGTGCCATGACATAAAAAAGGAAAAAACTATTTGGTCAATTAGTCATTAGTCATCTTTTATATGGCATGTTATTAGAAGTGTGGCTAGACTCTGTTCATATGTGTTGCTTTGGTTAAAGTTACGGTTAACTGGATTTTTCTCAGGCCGTCAGGGTTGGGATGAATGCAGAGAAGAGTGGAGACGTTGGACGTATAATGATTGTAGCAATAACTGATGGTAGAGCAAATATTTCCCTTCAAAGATCCAACGATCCTGAATTGCCTGCAGACACACCCAAGCCTTCTTCTCAAGAGTTGAAAGTAAGTTGCTTCTCGAAACATGGATCATTTGTTCAGTTAGCTTAAAATGAGACCCACAAAATAAAATTTTGTTATATTTGAAGGATGAGATACTCGAAGTGGCTGGTAAAATTTACAAAGCAGGCATGTCTCTCCTCGTCATTGACACGGAAAATAAGTTTGTTTCAACTGGTTTTGCCAAAGAGATTGCTCGAGTCGCCCAAGGTATGATCGCTGAACCACCAAAGTGTTGTTTAAGCCGGTTTCTCTCCTTTGACTAATATTCATATTACCATTTTCACAGGAAAATACTATTACCTGCCTAATGCTTCAGATGCTGTTATTTCTGCTGCAACAAAGGATGCTTTATCAACTTTGAAAAACTCTTGAGTCACAGTAACATATCCAAACTGTAACACTTGGGTATATGTTCCACCAAAAGTGAGACACAAACTGGGATCCATTGTCGCATCACAATATTTTTTGAGATATGTTCATATTCTAACTTGCGGCATGTATATCCAAATGCAAAACAATTTGGTGTTAAAGATGATATAAAGAATTTAGGAAACTCAATCGTGTGTAATCGGTGCCTGATCATTAATCAATCAAAATGCAAGTGTATCTGATATTACCAGCAGCAATTAACAGGCTTCCAGCCTCTGGACCAAAGAATGCAGACTTGTCTGTTGTTTACCAACGATTCAATCGGCACAGATCAGTTCTTATATCTCAAACCAGCAAAATTATCACTAAAACTGATGCTCACAGTTGATAAGTGTTTATTGTGACTCATGAGGTGACAATTTCGACCTGTTCACATACAATTGGGTTTATTTCGGTCATGTATTATCTCTAATGGGTCAAATGATTGAAGCTAAAAACATAATTTAAATGGGGCGAGTGAGTGTATCGGCAAGACATCCCAAGCTAAATCAGATAACCTGAAAAACTGAGGCCAAATGGGTTGTCTATCAGATTGAAAGACGTCACGCACGTAACACGTTAGTGAAATTCGCAAAAACCAGTAATCAAATATTTAAAACATTTTGTGAAAACAGACAAGTT
This sequence comes from Tanacetum coccineum, assembly GCA_026074375.1. NCBI lineage: Eukaryota > Viridiplantae > Streptophyta > Magnoliopsida > Asterales > Asteraceae > Tanacetum > Tanacetum coccineum. The sequence continues at coordinate 12,927 of BQNB010070199.1, forward strand.
TGTAATCATAAGTAACAAATCAAGTATACATTAACTTCAAAACGAGAAGAACAAAAACTGCCTGCAGCCAGCAATTCCTAAGCCGAAAAAAGGAGATCAAAACGCAAACTTACCCGAATGATGAAGCTACAAAGTGCTCCCTAAATAATTACAAAACAGCATCAATTGCTTCAACAACAGAAAATTGCACACTCACAGACTCCAAATCAGCTCATGTTTCCTATTTTTCCCTTTCATACAATCATTACTTATACAAACCATAATTAACATATAACATACAAAACAGACTAACAATCCCCAAAATTCAGAGAAAACACAACCATTGTTTCAGATTCAAAGTTAACATTACAATATACATTCATAACATCACAATAACCAAACACTAAACATTAATCCAACAAAGAATAACAAAATTCATTTATTTCAAATCTTTAGCAATAACACCATATTTCTCCTGAAGAAACAATAACAAAATTCATTTATTTTTATCTGATGTCTGCCAAGGACCTGATCAGCAGAAATACAAACTGATGTGTTGTTTACCAAGACCAGGTAAGTTTTTAAATCTCAAAAGAGTCAAAATGTAGATGTATTAATGTTTAAAATGCACTCACTATGTGTTTAGACCAAGAACTAAATCAGCAGAAACATGCTCGTCTTGGTACATGTTATATTTCTAACTTGAAGTATATATCCAAAATGCAATATAATTTGATGTTTTTAATCAAACGAATTTTCCCTTTGTTTCCAAAACCCCAATACATCATAAGATTCAAGTCCTTGGGCTGAAGTCCTCTCAACAAAATCGTTTTGATAATTGCTCAGACTCAAGGACATTATAGATCACCCCTTAGGCCTTCTTTTTGTTTATGTTGGGTTAAACCGTGTACCATAACAGAATAAAGATCAACGACATCTTTTTAGATAAGAACCCTCAGCAGTTGTTGATTGAGTCTGTGACAACCATATTTCGTAAAAATACATATATCACAAATCCTTGGATAAGATTCCTAAAATAATCTACGGACCCTAGTTGCAAACCCATCATCGCTAACACCAAGTCCCTACATTATATTTTCAATCAAATAGTCTACCCCAGATAGCATTAAAACATGATTTAAAAGCGGCTGCACAATAATTATTGGTGGCATGTTTCACAATACATTCCTAAAGTGTTTCTCTTCATCGGTTAAACCATACTTGACAACAACCGCCCCCCTCAAGTTCTAAACAATAATTTACAACTTATGAAAAAATCGGTTTGCAAAACCAATGGAGATGTTGGTGTGAGTAAACCCCCGACAAAACAACCTAGCATTTGAAAACACCGCAAGTAAATGGGTTTAACATTTCAATAAAGTCCCCTATAATCAATCCGGGAAATTTTTAAAACCTTCGTACCAATTCTGCTGACCAAAATGTCATGAAAATTGACTCAACGTTATTGGCTGTTCAAAATCCCACTTTCGAACATTTCAAAAGTGATTCCATCGTGTTTCAATCCCTATTTGGCGAATAACAAGTTTTTTTCTGCAATCGTGACAAATTTTAATATACCGTCTACGGTTTTTTCTACACCAGATTATGAAACACTTATTAACATTTTTTGAAAGCCTCTTCAATTGATTAACTATGGGGACCTTTAAACCAGCTTGCACAACCAAGTTAATGATGTGTGCAACCCAACACTAGAATAATCTACCACCCCATTGGTGTGATTGTATTTTAATCTTAGTTATCATCATGGGCCGATGTTGTTTTTTGCTGACTAGGCATGTCCAAAGAATAGACAAAATTTTTATCTTTCAAACCATAAAACGACAAAGACTTTTGCTAACGATATATTTTCCAAGGTTTTACCGTGTGCTCATACGAATAACTCTTCGAACGAACATGACCCCTTCATCTTTTGCCAAGAACTAGTTCAATCCAATGGGCGGTAACACACATGTAAGAACCGGGCAAATTATGAGGAGCGGACCATATGTCCGTTGTTAGGTTGACCATAGTATTTAGGTTAGCAAAACCATCAATTGTTGCTTGTTTAGCCGCTACCCATAATTTCATAGCATCACGTTTAAGGGTAGAACGACTTACATGAGTGTAGCGCGGTTGCATAGTGTTCTGGAACACTCTCGTTGTCTGTTCGTTGTCGAAGTGGTTAAATGGTAACCCTCTTTAATCCCAAACCCCAAATGTTCACGTAATAATCCGGATTTACATAAAAACTTGCCCATCTCATAGCTCGCCCACGCGTTTGTGGCCCCCGGCAGGTACTGATTCCTGCGCGAGCCTTGAGTACCTTCACAATAGAGGATGACTAAATATGATTCTTCAACGTCGTATTGGAACCAATCGCAAGAAAAGAAAAGCAACGTGCACTTGTGCTTTTTTAAGACCGTAGCCGGTCATAATGCAATGTTGTAAGGTACTTTCCAAACTTCTGGATTTCGACTGGTTTGTTAACGATTTCACGGATTTGCATGCACTAGATGCACCAACACGTAGCAGCTAGCCAAGGCGGATTCACTTCCATTGAGTTGGAGATGTTTTTTTTTTGGTCTTAAGAAAGATTGTATGAAGATTGATATTGTGATAATAGTTGTAATATATAAACCCAACCCCCCTGATTTATGAGAAAAGAAAACTCTGCTATTCTATCCAGTTATCCCCGACAAGAAAATCTATATGATAAGAAAATCTGAATAAAAGTAAATTCCCGGGACCACTTTTATCCAAAAAAAATCGTTCGTTCCAAACCGTTCCAAAAACCGTTCGACAACCGGTTCCAAAACCGTAGTCAAACCGGCCTAAACCCAAAAATGGCGAACCGTTTCAAAACCGCCCGGTTTGACCAGGAACCGGAACCGTTCGGATCAAAACCGGTTTTGACCGGTATCGTTCCTCGGTTTCAAACCGGTTCCGGTTTGAAAACTCTTTTATTTGCCCACACGCTACACGCAACGTAACACGTTAGTGAAATTCGCAAAAACCAGTAATCAAATATTTAAAACATTTTGTGAAAACAGACAAGTTTGTAATCGTAAGTAGTATACATTAACTTCAAAACGAGAAGAACAAAAACTGCCTGCAGCCAGCAATTCCTAAGCCGAAAAAAGGAGATCAAAACCCACTTACCCGAATGATGAAGCTACAAAGTGCTCCCTAAATAATTACAACACAGCATCAATTGCTTCAACAACAGAAAACTGCACTCACAGACTCCAAATCAGCTCATGTTTCCTATTTTTCCCTTTCACACAATCATTACTTATACAAACCATAATTAACATATAACATACAAAACAGACTAACAATCCCCAAAATTCAGAGAAAACACAACCATTGTTTCAGATTCAAAGTTAACATTACAATATACATTCATAACATCACAATAACCAAACACTAAACATTAATCCAACAAAGAATAACAAAATTCATTTATTTCAAATCTTTAGCAATAACACCATATTTCTCCTGAAGAAACAATAACAAAATTCATTTATTTTTATCTGATGTCTGCCAAGGACCTGATCAGCAGAAACACAAACTGATGTGTTGTTTACCAAGACCAGGTAAGTTTTTAAATCTCAAAAGAGTCAAAATGTAGATGTATTAATGTTTAAAATGCACTCACTATGTGTTTATCTCAGACCAAGAACTAAATCAGCAGAAACATGCTCGTCTTGGTACATGTTATATTTCTAACTTGAAGTATATATCCAAAATGCAATATAATTTGATGTTTTTAATCATTATTTCAGCAAACTCAATCTTATCCAAGTGGTTCCTAAATGAATCAAAATACAAGCTTAGATGATGTTTGCCAAGGACTGAATCAGCAGAAACAGATATCCAGTTCCTAAACCATTGACAACATAAACTAAACTGTTGTTTACCAGTCTTGATCAGCAGAGATAGGTTCTTATATCTCAAACCAATCAAACTGTACATTTGATACAATCAACTTGAAATGGATTTATCGTGGAAGTGACAATTTTGACATATATTAACATACATATAGGTCGACTTGGGTTATATTTTATCGGTTAGCTGGCCATGCAAAAAAATAACTGAAAGCCAGAAGGTACAAATGCACTGTTGGATTGTTTTGTGATCATACTTAAGAAGCTAATTATCGACACATTACAAGACTCTTCTAATTTGACCCATTGTCCAACCTATTGCCCTGTCCCTTATGCAATCCTCGTTCATATATCCTTAGATTCATAATTCTTAAACTGGACAACGCAAACTTATCTGATGACAATGACACATACTGCTACCTATATTATTACAAGATTACATCAATTGCTTCATCAACAGAAAATTGCACCTCCACAAGGGATTGCATATTTTAGCTTTGAACTTGAGGCTTACAAGCACTTCAAAATAAGCAAATCCTCATGTGCTAATTAACTCACAAAATAAGCCAATAAGCTATTCAAAAGTGCTGATCTCTTCTTAAAAAGACGTAATAACCCAATTACCACATAGCATATGCAATCCCAAACACTCTCTAAACAGAATCTTACTTGTCTATGTTTGGCAAAACTAGTGTAGCTGCAAGCAGTAGCTATCCATTTGTTATATAGAAGCTTATTTACGTCATCAAATGGCCTAAAGGCAAGGCAACTAACCTCCGCACATGACCCAGTAGGTACATATGCAAGGGTGGCCGGGATACCTCGGCTAAGCCGCGTAGCCTAAACCAAAAAAAAAAACCTCATCCGCTTATAATGAAGCAAAAGCTAAAAGTTCTTTACGAAACATGCATTATATTCTAAACGCTCCCCAACACTTCAACAATCCAAAAACAACCTTAATATACTATCATAAATATGAAGAGTTAAAACAAATCACTAACACGCCTAAAACATTCAGATATAACAAAATCAATATACTATGGGGGTGTTTGTTTCGGGCTTATGGGCTTATTTGATTTCGGCTTATATAACATAAGCCATAATTTTCTGGCTTGACTTATAAGTTTATCATATTGTAATAAACTTATATAAGCCCACAAGTCTCAAAATAAACCGGAAAATTGGGGCTTATGTTATATAAGGCGAAATCAAATAAGCTCATAAGCCCACATATAAGCCGAAACAAACACCCCCTATCATGAGCATAAACAAATCAATCATCAACAACAACAACAACAATACCTAATCATATCAGGTGTAAGAAGACAGGACAATTGATAAACAAATAACATTACAATATTAAACTTCATCCAATGTTCATAGCGCGATATAAGTCACACCGAACGCGGCCAGTGATAAGAAACAAGTATATAGCATTACGATATCAAATGCATACATTCATAACATCGCGATAACGAAAGAAAGAAAGAAGAAACTAATTTATTTAAGATCCTTTGCAGTAACACCATATTTCTCCTGAAGCTTAGTCAACTCGTCTTCCTTTTTCCTCTGATCAAATTTCTTACTCATCTTAGCCTGCTGATAATACAAAACAATCAAATACCTATTAGCAACATTAAACCCACTTAAATGATCAACAGCAGTTTTAGCATCATATATATCTTCATAAACCACAAAAGCAGTGCCACGTGTGTCTTTGTTTGTTCCAATACGTATTTGTCTAATGGCACCGTATTTCCCGAAGATGTCGTACATCTCTTCTGATGTTATGTTGAATGGTAAGTTGCGCACGTAGATTACTCGGTTTACTTCTGGTGGGAGACGTGTGTTCGCTTTACGGAGGCTGATAGTTGCCATTGCTGCCAATTAGGGTTTCGTTGTCGTTTTGATTTGGGGTTTTTTTTTTTACGACGGGGTGTGTGTTTATTTATACTGCTTTATTAATGTCGGTTAAATATATTTGATGAGTCTATGTTATTTTTTGTTTATAACCCGGAGTGGAACGGGCCTCGGTTGATTTGTGATCGACGCATGTATTTTATTTGACTGAATATTTTTTTTTTGTTAACTATGTTTTTTTGACCTTTTAGCCGCCTCACAAGATTTGATTGAACATTTGTCGTTAGCGCGAGTATTTTTTACTTATCTGATTAATAAAATATGTGGTATTTGTATTTATATAGTATGACATTAGCCTAGAATCATATACTAATGATTGTCCTTGTTTCCTCGACGTGCAAACAAAACCGGCCCAAGCCCCTCACTTGGGCTTTCTTTATCTCGTGGATAATAACAGCCCAAAGATGAAAGACCAACGTTAAAAACAAAACAAAACAAAACAAACATTAGCACCTCATAGTATCACACACGCTCATAAGCAAAAAAAAATAAAAATAATAAAGAGGTCGGTTGTCACTCCCATAATCTTTTTTTTTCTTTAGGTGAAGAACTTCACCGAAGCAACATCAAAACACCAACCCCGTCATGTCCTTCACGCGCCAACTAAGGCCTTCACGTGTGGTCCCTTCCCATCATAATGCCCGATCTAATAAAAAGAGTTAAATTATGCAGGCGACGTAAATTGTTAGCAAAAGTAGCTAACTATATTTTGTTGGAAACATCTTATAAATATGTTGAGCAGTGTTTTAAAAACAAATTTAATAACCACTTTATCATATCATATGTTGAATTGGTTCAACTGTCATAACAAATCAAATTTTTGAAAAAAAATTGTGACACCCCAAAATTTCAAGTCATTTTACGTCAATAAACTTAAACTATTCACTTTGAATTTTTACGCGTTTACTTTTAATTTCAACCGTTAAGTTAAATCGCGTAAATTGAAAATCAACAATTAGCGTAAACCGACATTTAACAAATAAATATTTACGTCAAACAAGTGTTATATAATTATTTCAAAGATAATTTATAACTTTTCGTATTTTATTTTTACACGTTACATAAAACGTTTACGTTTCGCGTTTTGAGCCTTCATGCATGCATGTAAATTCCGCCACCTTTCTACACTTAGGCAAATACCCACAATATTTCTACCTTAGCAAAAATTAAATATTTCACTCCCTCAATATATAACCAAAACCGGCCACATACATATATTACACAAAACAATACCATTTTGTTACTAGTTTACACATTATACATACCTAGCTAATATCATGTGCCAAGTATTTACCCACTTCTAGCAACTACCTTACACCACCTTGCTAGTCACTTATAAACCCACTCCAATCAAGCCAAAACCCACCTCCTTGCTACATAATGGTCTTGTGTAAGATTATGTCTCCTAGATATTTTCTCATTCACCTATACATACCACTACCAAAATACTCTCACTTCATAACTTCAAAAAATACAAAATCTCTCTTGTTTTTCCTTTCCTACCCACGACACAAATAAGCAAAAAACAAAATTCATAGTTTTCTATTTTCTTGATATTTCAAGCATACAAGTGTGTTCAATGTTCAATACTAAGGTTTTCTAAGTTGATTTTCAAGTTAGGATTTCAAGTTTAAGCAAGGGTTTATCAAGATTTAAGTTAGGGTTTTATCATTCAAGTTGGGGTTTTGATTAAGTTCTTGGGTTAAAAATCATAGCCTAGGTTTCATTTTGTGTTTATAAGCTTTGTAAACATATTCTTTTTACTCTTTTGATTTTCATACATTTTGATTATGTTTATACATATTTCTATACTTACACAATATATTTATGTGCATGAACATCATGATTATTAAGTTGTATCACCAACTAATAGACTTTAATAAATGTTTACAAAGATTTCAAGAACAATAATTACTTATATGATTATTAAGCATGTTATCAAGTTTGTTATTCATAAACTAGTTAAAATAGTTTATAAATTATTACATGTTTTATTCTTATTGAGAAGAGTTGGATGGGGTTTGGTTAGTTTGGATGTGTTGATTGTGGAAGAGGTTGAAGTGGTTAGATGCGAGGTTGTTGTTTTGTAAAAATGAGGTTAAAATTATAGTTTTGAAGTGTGTAAAATGCCCCTAAGGACAACCGGTTTTAAACAGAATGGTATGGATTTTTTGATGAGTTAAAACATTAAAAATATGTTAGTACATCTTAATACGATTCCGTGCATATAAAGAACGCGAAAAACGGATGTAAAACGAAGAAGTTATGATCAAAACAAGATTTGAAACAATACCGGCAAAATCAGTTTTTTTGGCAAATTTGACAGAATTTGATTTCGTAATTTTAACCCCTTTCGAGTCCGAACCGGCTTAAGTTTAAAACTAGAAACTTGCTCGGAATGATTTTTCGGTAAAGTAACGCGAGTTTTAAAGCCCGAAAGTGTTAAACGGGAGAGTTATTCTTAACCAAACTTGGACTATTTTTTGGATAATGACATGAAAATTTCTGCAAACTATTTACAAGTTAAGAATGTTGTTAGGAATAGTAATTTGGGTTTTCGGACGTTTTCGGGTCCGTTTGGACTATAAAAACCTTGAAAAATAATATAGCATCACTTATATAATATTTATACGCGTTTTAAACTTTATAAATATTATTTTATAAATTAACAAGACTATATATATATTGTCATTGTAAAAATATTAAAAGTGGTAAACTTAACGAAATTAGTATTTTGATTTATACGCTAAGACTAAAACTATTAGGTTGTGATATAACAAGATAAAATATAGTGCATTGTTCTATATTTTCATAAGTTATTTTAAATCGACCTATAATTAAATAGGTTGCATACCGGTCATTTGCGACGACATTCCTTATTGATTTTTCTAAAAATCAATTTCATCACTTAAGGTGAGTTTATAGCTCCACTTTACTTGTTTAACAATAGTCCGGATCATTCTTCTCAAGAAGATGATGAAAACCATCGAATTTCCTTTTCGGAATCTCGACATGGATTTGATGTATTACGGATTAGCCTAAGTAGCGATAATCCACTATGCCCGAATTATAATGAACCATTAATTACTTTGTGTAAGCGCGAGTGTTATAAATAAATCTATTGGGATTGACACCCCATCCCAGATTGTTGGCTACAATGCCAACGGGCAGTAATACCTGTTCAAGTTTTGAGGGCGTCTCACTAAGGGCACTCACTAGGATACTTTGATTGTTTGAAATTGATTGACATTCACTAGGGCACTTACTTACTTTGTCTGAAATTGATTGGCATACATAACTCTGTCTAGTTTCAGTGTCATGAGCTTAGTGCAATCGTAATCACTGCTTCGGATATTGTATACCATGCAATACATACTTTAAACCTTGCGGACCAACTTTGTTACTTACTTAAACTTATGAACTCACCAACTTTATGTTGACACTTTTAAGCATGTATTGCTCAGTTGAATAAGTTTCTTGATGTTCTTGATGTGCATTAGAGTCTAAACTTTTCAGGATTTCATTCATGGATTTCTACTTGCATTCAAACTATCAATCTCATTGTATTATTTTCAGTCTTTCATTTTGATGCAACTTTGGAACAAATGTTATAACTTTTTAAATTTCAATTAAATCAACGAGATCATCTTTCAAACGACTTATTTAGAGGTCGTTCTCTTGTATCTTGTGCTATTGTATTATGAAGTAATGCCCCCGGTTACATTTTCGCTCCACATATTTTGGGGGTGTTATAAATTGGTATCCGAGCCAGGTTATAGAGAACTAGGTTGCATATTTTACCTAGACTATAATCGTTTTCATAAACATTGCATCACATCAAATTTTTTCATGTGCATACACACTACTTGCTTACACTACATGCTTACACGACTTAGATATATGATTACCTTATCTTGCGTATATTTTACACTTGTTTATATAAAATTGATCTGGTATATAGAAAAAGACTTTCTCAAGAACATTATGATATGACACGATGGTCTTTAAAACTGTTTTAACGTTACGTAAATACCTGTGTTAACATTACATTAAACTTTTGTCACAGTCTTCCAATCCATTATTAAGCTATTCACTTTGAAAACTCCCTGAGTTGAACACACCGCCTCAGTCTATTGAAACAACCTACCCATCTTGCAACCATCGTCTAGGAATTATACCAATTATGTTCCAAACACAGGCTTTAACTTTTCACACATGTAATCTTTTGGAGCTTGACTAATTAAAACTATATTGATCTTATACTCCTCTGACTTTGAAGAAAATGACTAGTACAAGGAAAATGATGACTCAAGAAGCCCTCGAGGAGTTAATTTCCTTGAGTCATCATTTTCCTAATGTGTAGCTGATGCATTGGCAACTTATGATGCAAACTGAAACATTGGAACCGATAGCCCGAACATAAATTCAGAGAAGTGGGCAAGAAAGAAGACGTGCAACTACTCGTAGGTGCATGATATGTCATTGGTGTGGTTTGTATATTTTATGATTCAAGTTTTCACTTTATATGTTGCTGACTAACAAAAAAACAACGACTTTAACGGCAGTGTACCCCGTAGGTAGGAGATTCTTGTAAGTAGGGTGTCGAACACATTGAACAGAGGTTAAATATCTCTATTATAAGTTATATTTTGGTTTATACTAATCTAAGTCAAAACCGATGCTCTAATCCTATGTTAGTTCTAATCCTAATTCTAACAGGTAAAAGGGGGGTTTCAGCCTGAGAGACTGGCACGGGTTTAGTTGGTGACTACAATCAATTCAAGAAACTTTAACCCACGCAAGAAAATTAACAGAAGATAAAAGAGCGGTCGAGCCTACTGATAGTACACTGTATTAGCCATCATTAATCGATAGAAGTTGGTTTGTTTATTCATGCAGACATTACGTATCTCGAATAAGCACAATCATTCTTAAGACCTTAGGTGGGACTTCATCCTAAGACCTAGAAACATTAATTCTGTCACAATTAAAGCATCCGATAAAGCATCCTTATATATTGATTATAATTCATCAGCTAGAGGACGACACCGGTATGGTCGAACTAACCCTAGTTCATAGAGACTTTACCCCCCCCTTACTGCTTAACGGTAATTTGTGTTAGGGTGGTAGGCCACATCCAAACATAACTAATGATCAGAACTTATTAGTTAGTACTAAGCCACTACCTTCTATGGTACAACCAGTTCGATCAGGCAATACAATGTTATTAAGTATTCCATTTATTCCACCAATACGCATTACTTATATGAGAAGCTATCCCGACTCTTACCTACTAACCCAAACAACACCGAAGTTGTTGCTCGTGAAATATGTAGAACTCGAACAGACCCTGGTTGAAAGAATAGTCCGTATACTTTAAGCATGGAAACAATATCATGTTCGATAAACCTAATCAATAAATCAAATGATAAATTAAGAGATCAAGATATAAAAAAAACCAAATAGTCAGATCTCATAACAAAGGATAATAGACCCGAAGGCATTAGGCCTTCAAGAACGATCATAATTAATACAAGAGTATAAATGTGTTTTAGCAAGGTAAACGAACCGTGTTTAATGAAGATACCAGAAAACTAACGATTACAAAAGTATAAGAAAATTACAATAACAAACAATGTCATCTATGGATTGGAATACATTGCAAGACCTCTTCTCGACTCTTTTCTCCACCTGAAAATTGACTTTTGTGGTTTAGGTCTCGAGAATATGATTTAGCACACTTAAAAATCATTTTTGAGTTTTGTATTTATAGGGTCTGGAGTCGGTGTCGATACGGCGTAATCCAATGTTTAGGATACGCGTATTGGAGTTTCTTGAGAATAAGGGAAAACGTGTGATATCTTCTATCTTCTAGAATATTCACAATACTATACTCTAATTAAATATACGGCGTATGTGGGCTTCACACGTAGATATAACCAAGAAAAAAAGATACAAAGCGTATTGGAGCTTGATAGTTACCCCCCTTTTGTAGGCCTTTGGTGATGATGCAAACAGCATACCCTGATGAACGGAAAAAGAACCCTTATCTTCCTTGATGGAAACGCGATTGGCGTGTTTTCAGAATAGAACGCTCTTCAAATGAGGTCTTCGTATTTAAGTGCTGCTAAATGCGCGCCTTTTGGCTAAATTCACCAGTACTCTGTAATTTAACTAGTAATTCTCAAACATAACGGATTAAGTAAACAATTTTGTCCTATAATTATAACACAATGGGTTTAATTACATGGAGAACGAATGATGCTCAAAAATAGACGTTTTTGATGTATCAGTGCACGTATCAAGGAATTCTTAACTGTTACCCCTTAAACTTTAAGGGAACTGAAGGTGGCCGAGGAAGGCCCCTGGATTGAGAAGATGTAATGCTGTATTGCACATAAGTAAAATATGTTGTAAGAGGGACAGTTAAAGTATGCACTTTGTCCTTTGTTGGGCGGATGCCCCTAACGGGGTGGAATACCCATTTAGAACTGTTGGGCATGATGCAGCCTATGAGATGCCATGGAAGACAATGATGAAAATAATGATTGAAAACAACTTTCTGAGGAGTGAAATCAAGAAGCTAGAGACTGAGTTGTGGAACTTGACAGTGAAAAGGACTGATGTTGAGAGCTATACACAACGCTTTCAAGAATTGGTTTTATTATGTTCAAGAATGGTTCTTGATGAGTCTGATAAAGTGGAGAGGTATACTGGTGGATTTACCGATAATATTCAAGGGAGTGTAATGGCATATAAGCCAAAAATACTTCAAGAAGCATTTGAGATAACAAAGAGTTTAATGGACCAAAAGGTTCGTGCCTATGATGATAGGCAAACTAACAACAAAAGAAGGATGGATAATAACTCAAGAGACAACAATGCACAACAATCGTCTTACAAGAGGCAAAATGTACTAGGGCTTATTCTGCTAGGCCTTGTGAGAAGGAGTATGCTGAAACTCTACCATTATGCAACAAGTGCAAGTTTCATTACAATGGCCCGTGCACTATAAACATTGCGGCGAACTTAAGAGATTTGGCCATTTTGACAAAGGCGGATTGTAAGAAGTTCCTAGCTAAGACCTATACCCGCTGCAAACAATCAAATAGACTCTCATGTTGCTTAGAATGTAGGGAATCCAGGGCACCACGCGTAGTAGTGTCCCAAGAAATCAAAGGAACCAGGAACCGTAGGAATCACAGCTGGAATGGTAAGGCGCGTGGAGAAGGGTGTAATCCTTGGTAGTAGGTGAATTGACTGGTCCCTAACAACGTTGAAGAAAGCCCGATCGTAATGAGAGATATTCTCCTTTCCTCCTCATTTGCCTATAAAACCTAAGAATCGAAACCTTCTTAGACCCTATTCTCGAGAAGAGTCTATTTTTGTAACTATCTTTAAATTCCATTTCAATTGTACCGTATAGATAATACTTAAATCCTCTAATCCCATTTTCATAATATGAATGGGACAATTCTTTAATTACAATTTTGTTTTGCAATTTGATTAATGCAAACTAATCTCATATAAAATTAGCATCGTCCTTATGACCATTTTTCACAACCACTCTATAGACCATTCGCCTTAACCACTTAAAAACTAAAGTTACTATCGTAATAAAACCATTTTAACCATTATTTAGGGTAAAACTGAAGACCACTTTATAAATGTATCTTTTTTTCTACCAAAAAATTTTCAAAGATACACCATGTTTACTACGTGCCCTAATGAACTATTTCAACTATAATAATTCATAAACTAATAACTTCGCTATGATACCATTTCCACGAACTAATTTCTCTTTCTTCTACCATAATCATAAACTATCTTGTACACCAATTAACATATAATTTTACTAACATATTTTAAAAAACTCTTAACTTAAAAAACCAACGAAGAACCAACACTGCACTTGAACATTGTTTAAGCCAACTAATTAACTAACAATGTTTGTAAACTAATTTACTATATATAAACTATTTTCCATTCATTCAAAACCATTAATATGCCCTATACTAAGCGAACAATGCATTTTATCAAAATCTAAAAACAACTCAACCTTTCCACCGAGAGCTTATAAACTATTATCTGGACAAATTCTTAATAATACTAAATGGCCTTGCAAACTATCAAAAAAACCACATTACCAACATTTTATTTTTACCTTATAGAACTATTTTGTTTCCATCCTATAAATTATTTTACTATGCAACCATGCATGAACCCTATTGAAAAAACTATTGTCTATAATAAACTACTTAAACGTCATCGATCTCGTAATACCATTTTTGTTGTCATCCTTCTTTAAACAACCTGTTCCCCACCTTGTGAATTATTTCTCACACTATAAAACTATATTTGATACTACTACATTATACAAAACACTATTTTGGACAAAAATGTCATTGCATCGTAAGATTCCTTAATTAACCAATAGCCCTAATATCAACATCAACCTATAGTCTAAATTTTGGAAGGGGACCAGGCTTAAGCGAGAATAGTCACCTTAACAAAACGTTTTTGTCAAAAATTTTATTTTTTTTTTTTTTTTTGTTTGGTTTTTATTTTTTTTTTTTTTTTTTTTTTTTTTTCAAAATCATTTCTCTTTTATATCTTACTCGTATTGTTCCTAACTTATAGATATCCTCAGAAGCGAACAAAGAGCCGTGTGTATGCGTGATTTCATGAAATGTTGTCTGTCACGGAAAACCAATTAGTTAATCATAGGAACTAAGTAGAGATGAGACCTTTACAACCACTCACACCTTACTACATATAGTCGTCATCATCTATCATTTCTTACAGACTATTATTATCTTGTTACGCTCAGTGCTTTAAAACGCAAATCCTATGTCCAAAACATATAATCACAGCAAGTACCCGCATAATCGGTTAATTGCCAACCCCTAGGAGGGGGCGAAAATATAAAATCCGCCAACGAAGAGTTTAAAAAAAAAGAAAAAAATTTTAAAAAAAAAAAACATAAAATAAAAGAAACAAAAATAAAAAAAAAAACCTTCAATCTCAAAACGAAATCAAGGAAATTACTGAAATCGTACGACGTGTTATTTAAACTTGAACCGTACTGTTTCCCCTTTTGCTTTCCAAGTTTCCCCGAGACATGAAACTTGACGTAGTTGATGAGGCCTATCCTGCAGCGTATAGATTGTCGTTAATCACCCACCACGCCTGGAATGGGAAAGTAAAGTAGCTTATACTCTATTCCACAAAGGGAAAAATAATGCCACTGTGGATCAAGTTTTTGGTCACAACCAGAAATTTTATTAAAAACCTGCCGATCACAAATCATGAAAACGCGATCAAATATGGAGAAGCAACTAGCAGAACAGGAGAAGTGATTAAGAACAATAATCTTCCTAGTCTAAACAAGGGAGTTTGAAACCCATACCGATGATACACTCTATATGAGAAAACAAAGTTTAGTTTACCACGTTGAGGATGATGAAGGGTAAGTACTTCAAGAGACAAGTACCCCCTCCCACCCCACCGCCTCCCTCCCCCCCCCGCCCCCCCCCCCCCGCAACCCCCCCACCTTCTCCCCGCACCTCTTTGCCCCACCTCCGCACCTTCATCAAATACAAACGGGGAGAGACTGAACCAACCCATCAATTTCCAAAGGTCACCATTTTATGCAAATAAACTCAACTATGTACTTTAAAACCTTTTGTACCTGCATTTACCCGGCCCAAGCCCCTCACTTGGGCTTTCTTTATCTCGTGGATAATAACAGCCCAAAGACGGAAGACCAACGTTAAAAACAAAACAAAACAAAATAAACATTAGCACCTTATAGTATCACACACGCTCATAAGCAAAAAAAAATAAAAATAATAAAGAGGTCGGTTGTCACTCCCATAATCTTTTTTTTCTTTAGGTGAAGAACTTCACCGAAGCAACATCAAAACACCAACCCCGTCATGTCCTTCACGCACCAACTAAGGCCTTCACGTGTGGTCCCTTCCCATCATAATGCATGGTCTAATAAAAAGAGTTAAATTATGCAGGCGACGTAAATTGTTAGCAAAAGTAGCTAACTATATTTTGTTGGAAACATCTTATGAATATGTTGAGCAGTGTTTTAAAAACAAATTTAATAACCACTTTATCATATCATAGGTTGAATTGGTTCAACTATCATAACAAATCAAATTTTTGAAAAAAAATTGTGACACCCTAAGATTTCAGGTCATTTTACGTCAATAAACTCAAACTATTCTCTTTGAATTTTTACGCGTTTACTTTTAATTTCAACCGTTAAGTTAAATCGCGTAAACTGAAAATCAACAATTAACGTAAACCGGCATTAAACAAGATTTACGTCAAACAAGTGTTATATAATTATTTTGAAGATAATTTATAACTTTTCGTATTTTATTTTTACATGTTACGTAAAACGTTTACGTTTCGCGTTTTGAGCCTTCATGCATGCATGTAAACTCCACCACCTTTCTACACTTAGCCAAATACCCACAATATTTATACCTTAGCAAAAATTAAACATTTCCCTCCCCCAATATATAACCAAAACTGACCATATACATATATTACACAAAACAATACCATTTTGTTACTAGTTTACACATTATACATACATTACTAATACCATGTGCCAAGTATTTACCCACTTCTAGCAACTACCTTACACCACTTTGCTAATCACTTATAAACCCACTCCAATCAAGCCAAAACCCACACCCCCTTGCTACATAATGGTCTTGTGTAAGATTATGTCTCCTAGATATTTTCTCATTCACCTATACATACCACTAGCAAAATACTCTCACTTCATAACTTGCAAAATTACAAAATCTCTCTTGTTTTTCCTCTCCTACCCACGACACAAATAAGCAAGAAACAAAATTCATAGTTTTCTATTTTCTTGATATTTCAAGCATACAAGTGTGTTCAATGTTCAATACTAAGGTGTTCTAAGTTGATTTCCAAATTAGGATTTCAAGTTTAAGCAAGAGTTTATCAAGATTTAAGTTAGGGTTTTATTATTCAAGTTGGGGTTTTGATTAAGTTCTTGGGTTAAAAATCAAATCCTAGGTTTTATTTTGTGTTCATAAGCTTTGTAAGCATATTCTTTTTACTCTTTTGATTTTCATACATTTTGATTATGTTTATACATATTTCTATACTTACACAATATATTTATGTGCATGAACATCATGATTATTAAGTTATATCACCAACTAGTAGACTTTAATAAATGTTTGCAAAGATTTCAAGAACAATAATTACTTATATGATTATTAAGCATGTTATCAAGTTTGTTATTCATAAAATAGTTTATAAATTATTACATGTTTTATTTTTATTGAGAAGAGTTGGTTGGGGTTTGGTTAGTTTGGATGTGTTGATTGTGAAAGAGGTTGAAGTGGTTAGATTCGAGGTTGTTGTTTTGTAAAAATGAGGTTAAAATTATAGTTTTGAAGTATGTAAAATGCCCCTAAGGACAACCGGTTTTAAACAGAATGGTATGGATTTTTTGACGAGTTAAAACATTAAAAATATGTTGGTATATCTTAATACGATTCCGTGCATATAAAGAACGCGAAAAACGGATGTAAAACGAAGAAGTTATGGTCAAAACAAGATTTGAAACAATACCGGCAAAATCAGTTTTTTTGGCGAATTTGGCAGAATTTGATTTCGTAATTTTAACCCCTTTCGAGTCCGAACCGGCTTAAGTATAAAACTAGAAACTTGCTCGGAATGATTTTTCGGTAAAGTATCGCGAGTTTTGAAGCCCGAAAGTGTAAAACGGAAGAGTTATTCTTAACCAAACTTGGACTATTTTTTGGATAATGACATGAAAATTCCTGCACACTATTTACAAGTTAAGAATGCTGTTAGGAATAGTAATTTGGGTTTTCGGACGTTTTCGGGTCCGTTTGGACTATAAAAACCTTAGAAAATAATATAGCATCACTTATATAATATTTATACGCGTTTTAAACTTTATAAATATTATTTTATAAATTAATCAGACTATATATATATTGTCATTGTAAAAATATTAAAAGTGGTAAACTTAACGAAATTAGTATTTTGATTTATACGCTAAGACTAAAACTATTAGGTTGTGATATAACAAGATAAAATATAGTGCATTGTTCTATATTTTCATAAGTTATTTTAAATCGACCTATAATTAAATAGGTTGCATACCGGTCATTTGCGACGACATTCCTTATTGATTTTTCTAAAAATCAATTTCATCACTTAAGGTGAGTTTATAGCTCCACTTTACTTGTTTAACAATAGTCCGGATCATTCTTCTCAAGAAGATGATGAAAACCATCGAATTTCCTTTTCGGAATCTCGACATGGATTTGATGTTCCTTTAACCTATGACTTCTAGTACGCCCTTTTTCATGAACCGTTAATTACCTCGTGTAAGCACGAAGGTTATGAATAGATCTATTAGGATTGACATCCCTGCCAGGTTTGACTGAGTACATGTCAAACGGGCGCAATTTCATTTGAGATACATTACGGGTGTCCTAGGTTAGGCACTCGCATGGGCTTTTATTCTTGATTATGTTAATGCTTCGGTGTCATGAGCTTAGACAATAGTAAACGCATTTTGTGTGACTTTATATATGTTATATTGTCATACACGCTTTAAAATCTTGTGGTTCACATTTACAGTCTTATAAACCTATGAACTCACTAACTTTATTATTGACACTTTTAGCAATGTTTTTCTCAGGTGCTTAATTTCTATAGCTTGCTTATGGTGTCTCATTCACAAAGTATTTTCCTGCATTATGTTGATCATTTGTGTAAATTTTGAACTACTAGTACTTTTGGGTTTATGTATTGTAATGTACTCGGTTAAAAACTTACTCCGCTTTGTTAAATTCAAATGATCACTTTTCAAAACGACTCATATAGAGGTTGTTCTTTATAACTGTTTGTTATGATGCTATGAAGTCACTCGCCCCCAGTTACCTTTCCGCTAGTACATTTTGGGGGTGTGAAAGATTGGTAATCAGAGCCATGGTTATAGAGAACTATGTTGCATTAGTAGGCCTAGACTATAACTGTTTCTCAATTGCATTTCATCATTACATCATACACTATTCGTTGCTACATGACTATTATGCTTGTCATGTTTCCGATTACCTTATGCATATGTTCGCGCTCATATTACTTATTTTATATAAATATTACTTATATAAACCTTTAGTTGTCACATCAATCATGTCTTCGTCTACATCTTACGCTACTGTTACGTACACCTCTATGTCCAGCGACGATGATGTACCATCATCTGGTATTCCTTTGATGGATGCTTACGAGTCCGACCTTGAGGCTGCTCCACATTCCCCAGATTAGGCACCACTTTTACCAACTCATGCTCTTATATATCCGGAGTACCTTGCACCATCCGATGATGTCCTAGAGCCAGCTAAGGCTCAGCCATTACCAGCATATGTATCACCTACTGTTCTTTTACCAGATTACTCGACAGACTTCGAGCCGATAGAGGAGGATCTTGAGAAGGATCCTGAGAAGGAGCCCGAGGAGAACCCAGAGGAGGAGCCCTTTGAGGAGGAGGATCCCCTAGCTCCGGATGAGCTCTCAGCTCCTACTGATTCCCCATCAGCTAGACTATATATTGACCTACCATCTGAGGTAAAGGAGGACGAGGTCCCTTCTACACCACCATCACCCACTTCTTCCCCCATATCATCCTTCTATTCCATACTGGACTTCGTAGTGAACGGATGTCGGTCCGACCTCAGACCCCCCTATCACCAGCCATTGATGCTTTTATTGACAGTTGGGTAGCTGCACCTGCACCTCCATTACCACCACCATCTCTACTATCACCCCTATCATCTCCATTACCCATGATTCCATCACCACCATTACTACTACCACCACCTATCCGCAGAGATATCATTCTCGAGGCTGACATGCCGCCTCAAAAGTGAGCTAGATTTGCTGCTCCATCTCATAGGTTTGAGATTGGGGAGAGTTCAGCAGCCGCTGCTGCTAGAAAGCCCGGGTCTGCTTTGGCCCAAGGTACTGAGTATGGATTTGTGACCGCCTTGGAGGAGGTCAATGAAAGAGTGACTGATTTGGCCACCAGTCACAGACTGGATAGCCACGAGATGCATGTGCGTCATCAGGACGCCTAGGATGACCAAGCTGTACTACGAGCCCGTATATAGACTCTTGAGAGGGAGAGACGATAACATCGTACTATGGCTATTTCTGCAGAGTAGGAGGCCATATATGCTTGACAGGCTTGGACTCGCGCCATGGATTGTATCTGTGGGTTGCAGGCAAAGATCATAGTACTATAGCAGTAGAGGCGAGATGATGCTGACAGGTTGACCAGACACATACAGCGTGACAGAGCCAGGAAGGATGCTAGAGATCCTGAGCGTCATGATGGACCAACAGACGCCGGCAGTAGTTGTTAGGCTTGTATCAGTTATTTAGCTATTTTATACAGC